>WMED01000026.1:25704-56490 GCA_019650415.1 Pipa parva
TAATGTTAGTAATTAATGTTGAATATTAATGTTTATTTTTTTCCTTTTCCTTTCACTGTTAGGACAAAGCAACTTTATTTTGAATAATGAATTTGCATTGACATAAACAAACTAATTTATATTCGGAAATAATATTACATGTATGTCATTTAATTGCAATTATTTTTTTCTTTTTTCTTTTCTCTATTTCTTTTGTTTAATAAAAAAGGTCAATTGACAGGAAAACCCGTGTGCCAGAAATGACGCAACTATGACGTGACTGTGACGCATTTTCATGACTGCAACGGAAGCGTGATAGCGTCTTTTTGCGACCGCGACAGAACCGCGTGCGAACACTGGAAGACCCGGTAAGTGCTCTTCCTGACAGAGATAGAACATCACTAACTTTAAATTGTTGTGAGTCCATAGAAACTGCAGGACCATCTGAGTAATAACTCAGTAAAAAACAATTCCACAGTTACTGTGCCTGGATGGTGAAGGTATACAAAAAAGTGACATCAATGCTTAACCATTTCTATGCCTCCATATATGCAACAACTTCTCCAAGATATGTGTTTTGTCCTGAAGGAACAGAAAATGAAGGTAGTGTTAGTTCTTAGAACTCAGCTTAGTTTTTTTCTCTGTTTCTCAAGCTAATTTTGCCTTGGCCAAAGCACATTGAAGGTGATAGTGCCTGGGCTGTTTATGTAGCAATTTTCTTTAAACCATCTGAAGCTATTTTCATTTGGGGGCATTCCAAATCTATAATTGGAAAGCTAAAAACATATGTTATCCAACAAAGTATCCAACTATTAACCAGAAAGTTCAAACAAAACTGCTATACCAGCTTCAATATATTAAACTGAGATGTTAATATCTATATTATATTATATCATAGACAGCCCTGAAAGGACAGCCTGGGAAAGGGGCTGCATGACCAGGTCTCTGTCACATAGAAGTTAGAGACAAGAGTGTTTGGGGGTAATTCAACATAGTGCGAAGTTACCTCCGGATCCTTTGTATCACTTCGCACAGACTGTTATGCGCTCGCTGATGTCCTGCATGCGGACATCAGCGAACACTTTAAAGGGATTCCAGTCTCACTAGGCGACTCGAGTGTCTCGCCGAGATTTACCCCCTTTATCTCCTAGGGAAGGATCAGTTATTGAGTATGTGTAGGAAACTTATATAGGAATATAGATACAGTTACTCTATGCCATTTACTTCATACAGGTCAAGAACTTGGAGTGATACAGAAACACAGAAAATGCAGATAGTACAGCCTGTTAGTCAGAGTTAGGAACCAGGTACAACTGCTTCATGCAAGAGACTCAATGCCTCAAATCAGATTCTTTTAACAAGAGACAATGGGAAAATGTTTCAGCAAAGATTCTTCAAGGGGATATATTGTATTTAATATTTACCATGTTGGAGATTGTGCCATTCTAGGAAATTTGCATTTGTGTTCTCTTTTTGTTTGTGACTTTTCAAATATTTGGATTTGGATTTTGCTTTGGTTAAGGTAGAAATGGTTTTATAGGATTGTGTTCGGCCGGGCTTGCTTGCTGCTGCTTCTATAAGTACAATAATGGGTTAAACCAAATAATGAAATATGAAATGACTGTAATATCAGATTTATGGTGTATCTTCCCCAGATTCCCTGTTGTTAAACTTCCCTGTTTTGTTATTGATTTAGCTAAGAAAGTATCTCATTACAAACAGAAGAAAGTAAAGTTTTACCAAATTTTATATTTAGCTGATTATCTTATGATTTAACGTAGTATTCTTTGATTCCCATATGACGATAACTAACCAATCAACGAATTTACTAATGATCACAGCCAATCATGAGTGCTATATTATAATAAACTGGGTTACATAGCTTATAAGTAAATACAGGAAGACAAACTTGAGGAGAAGTCTCAAATAATGAACCTGGTGTCAGTGTGAGTTCCTTGTATATGTTTGCAGAAGTATGGCGCTGTTCCTTCAAGGTTACTTAAAATGGATACTGTTACCTACAGCACACAGGACATTTTCCTGACAAACAATTCAATTCCTTGTCACTTTATAGTTCAATCTTTAAAATAAAAAAAAGTCAAATCTGTTGATTTGTGGCTTGAATTTTTATTTATGATTTTTGTCACTGATTATCTTTTTTTCAGTTCCTGCAGTAATGTTCTCCCAGTTTTTCCTTGACTCGGCAGCTGATTGCTAAATAAATATACCCCGCTAGCAACCAGAAATCATTGTAAATTCAAATAAATGATATTATGCCCTAAAAAAAAAAAAAAAACTTCATTTTTAAGAGAAAAAATAAATGAAGACCATTTGCAAACCAGTCTTAATATAAAATTACATAAGACATGCTACAATGAGTTCCGAGGTGAAAAACCTGTCCTAGAATTTTCTATTGAGGTTTTAGAGAAATCAGTGAAAACAAAGTGGCAGGACTGGTGCAGATGGGATAGATACAGAATGGAATTGGATGATGAAATGTAAACAGGAAAACAAAAGACAATGAACACATCGTAACATACTTTCAACGAGCAGCAGTTTTATGAATACTAAAAAGCATTGCCCTGCAGGAGCTCATGTGCCAAATCCAAAGTGCTTCCGATTGTAGACTAATTTATGCTTCCCCCTGAGAAAAATAAAAAAAAATGTAAACTCTGATACTTTTTATCAAGACAAAAAGCCAACAGATAGGTTTTGAATTTCATAGTATGCTTCATTAATCATGCCAATGCATTATTTTTGCATTACAAACTAGAAATGAAATGAAGATTCAGTGAGGTAGTTCTTGTCAATGTTTTTAGATCATTTCTTAAATGTATTTCTACAAGGTATGCCAAAACTAAGTCAGTACAATACAATATTTCTATAGGCACACGTCCAGTAATGAAAAAAGGAAAAAAAAACCCCACAATCTGATAAAAAAAAAAAACAGTAATAAAAGCTAAGGTACTGAATGATATGGCTTCCAGGTCTAAGGTAATTAAGCCAAAGTGTTTAGATGAACCTTTCATTCCATAAGGAGCATATGTTCACTCCAGACATTCTACAGACAAAAAATAATAAAGGAAAAGAAATGTCTAAGGCAGACTGTGCAGCAACTCCCTTTACTGGAACCAATTACATGCACACAACATGTTATGGGACACGCCCTTTATTTTGTGCTCATGTTAACTCATTCATACTTCTATGGAGAGAGGGTACATTGACCTGTAATTGGCCATAAAGTGAGACTGGCTGTTTGCTGCTGCTTTGCAGTAGTAATTACATTTACACTAAAATATTTTTTTCTTTAATTGACTACTTTACTATTAAAACAAACAAAAAAATGATGTTAGTGGATAAAATGCTTTGAAGAGGTCATTAAAAAGATGTTTATTTTACGATTACATTTTTATATTAGGTTCTATACTCCAGACAAATGTTTCTTCTCCCCTAAAAATTATGGTAAAACTATATATATTTCCATACTCTTCATAACCATAATGGGCTTAAGAGATATTGCCTCAGAATACAAAAACAAGAGTTGTATCCAGTTCAAATAGATGACATGTTGTATCTTATCTCTAAGAGGTGAACCCTTTATCTAATTGCCATAAAGAGTTCCATCTGATTTCTCTACAGAAGGAAGGGTGTCACGTCATCCCTTTAAAACCTAGCACATTGCTAGCGCATGCTGCAGTGCTAATTTACAACCTGTTTAGACACATTCTGCAGATTTCAGTAGTTTTTAGATAGCCATGTAGTATGCATCTAAACTAATTTTGGATCAGCACTACTAGCCTGTTCCTTCATGCTCTGCTGCAGTAGTTAATTTAGCCAGCCAAGACTTGTGGCCAATCAGCAGCATGGTGGGAGCTCCAAAACAGCCTGCAAATAAAGCATTGTGACTAACAGTAGAGTGCCACCAGGGCTGCATAGCTAAGCTGGGGAGTATTTGTGTGGAATGTGCTGGTCAGTATACAATGCATTACAAATATATTTGAGGACAGTGTGGGGATAGTTTAGCTCCTATGGTAATTACTGAAAAGTGTTCTGTTTAATAATTGATTTAGTTTGTTAATATTTTTATTTATTTTTGTTACAAACCACGGCTACCATCATAATTTATATGTAAATGGGTGTGCCTGGAACCAAATGCATTTCTTGCAGAGAGTAGGAAAGTGTCCCACCTTTATCCATTTTTTAATTGACTGAACCGCAGCCTGTATGTGGATGATAATTATAACTATACCACCAGGCACTGGGAGGGTAGCATGTAGGACCTGGCCCCTAATAGTGTAACCTTATTGAGTAACTATGCCAATGCTGGGTAATGCGGATATAGCCATACCACTACCACATGATTATCACCTCAGTAGTGTTACTGTTGTGTGTATCAACTTGCATATCATTTTATATATAAAGAGGTGACTTGACTTTTCTGCAAATGCTCTGTAAGATTAAGACATAAGAAGAATGATGTAAGGTTTTTCAGGGTTAACAGACATCTGAAAAACATTCTCATAACAACAATGTTATCTATTACAGTATTCCAGCTACAATAGAACAGGTTGTTTACATTGCTATTTGTTATCTGCTGCCAAGTTCTGAATCCATTTTCATGGAAGGATAATTATAATAGCTATTATACAAAAATCCAGTGTTCAAGGTTTTCAACAACTAAGAACTGTATGTTCTGTATGTATAGATTCATTTTTGCATTATGTACATTGGAAACCTATGGATCCTATTCACAAGTAGTGAAAGTGGCATACAATTAAGCAAGATTTATAGGAGTTATATGAATGTTTTGTTTATATTGCATAAGATCACAACAGACAGTAACACATAGGGTCCTTCTTATACTGGATTAGCAGGTCTCAAGTTGGGCTGTTTTACAGACTGCTGGGTAAATTCACTTTAGTTAATCCCTGAAACATCCCTTGAATTCATTTACCAGAATCTACCTTATCAGAAGCAATAAGTGTAGCACTATGTAGCCATTTTTTTGGCTAACTGAATAGATGGTAAATGCAAGCTTTCCAGGCTACTTAGGTCTCTTCTTCAGACATTGTATACAGATATTGCTTTGAGGCATGGCAGGGCAGCCTAGAAGGAATGTATGTTAATTACACTGTTGTACTAATGTGTTTGATTATAATGTATTTCCAGGATTCAGCATTTATCATTTATGCTATGGTTTTATAATCAAAATGATATACTGTAAGCAATTTGTTAATGTAGGTGTACAACATAACTATGAATAATTCAGTGGGTTTTCTAGATCCGCTTTCATTAGGTGTGTCAATACTTGCATAATGTGCTATAAATTATACAAAAAAATTGGTTGAGTTAGAAAGGATATTTAAGGAATATTTATCATTGGCATTTTACATTCAACTCTTTGTATTTTTCAGATGCTGAAAAATGATGCTGATAATTTGAATTATTCCTGGATTCTTTAACTCTCTGAATGGTCTGCATGCAGATCCCAACTGAATTCTGAATTCAGTGAGAAAGGTAAGAAGATCCATATAGCACATACCCACAGATTAAACATTTTGAACAGCAGGCAAATAAAGCAGCAGACATCATAGCCAGTTAGAAAATGAGATAACACTCTGAATGACATTTGAATATGGAAGGGGTAAATCTGGCTTCTGATAATGGGTATGATATTGATGCAGAATTCACAAGGAAAACATAGGACATTTATTATGATATGTACAGGGGCTGGACAGTGAAACTGAACCAACTGTCATTTTAGTGTGGGAGGTTTCATGGCTAAATTGGACCAACCTGGTGGCCAATCTTCATTAATTGCACATTGCACCAGTAAGAGCAGAGTGTGAAGGTTCAATTAGCAGGGTAAAATCACAGTTTTGCTCAAAATATTGCAATGCACACAACATTATGGGTGACATACCAGAGTTCAAAAGAAGACAAATTGTTGGTGCACGTCTTGCTGGCGCATCTGTGACCAAGACAGCAAGTCTAGGTGATGTATCAAGAGCCACAGTATCAAGGGTAATGTCAGCATACCACCAAGAAGGACAAAACACATACAACAGGATTAACTGGGGATGCAAGAGGAAGTTGTGTGAAAGGGGTGTTTGGGTGCTAACCCGGACTGTATCCAAAAAAAACATAAAACCCAAATCATATATATACATATCATGATGTATGCATAATGTATACATAATAATGTATGTATATACATATACATACTGTGCAGGACTTGTATATGTCATTCTCAAGACGAATTGATGCTATATTACCTGCAAAAGGAGGCCTACACCATTTTAATAAATTATTGTGGTCTAAACCATAGGTGTTTCAATTTCATTATCCAACCCCTGTACATGGGCTGAACCTTTGTTGAACATCTTTATTCAAAACTTTGTATGAAAAATCTGTGGACATTTTAACTGTATCAACAAAAAAGAAGAAATAAAATGGCCCCAGAGAACATATACTGCAATACCCTTTATAGGGTTTACTCCTTGAGTAAACAAGGCCAATAACCTTGAGCCACAATACCCCTAAGTCACCTAGTTATTTTGAATCATTTTCATTGGTCCTGTGCTGCACATGTCATTTTCCATCTAGTAACATAGTTTATAAGGATGAAAAAAAGACACATAGCCATCCAGTTAAGCCTATTTTCATGCAATGTTAATCCAGAGGAAGGCAAAAACCCATGAGGCAGGAGCCAATTATCCTCATATAAATTGACTCCAATTATGGAAATCAGAATAATTCTCTGGATCAAGAATCCACCTTCAGTTATCTATTACCCATAACTTGTAATGTTTTTACACTGAATTAAATCATCCAAACCAGTTTTGAACTCTTTAATGGAATTAACCATAACAACTTCTTCAGGCAGAGAGTTCCATAACCTCACTGTTCTTACAGTAAAAAACACCTTTCTGTGTTGATGCAGAAACTTTCTTTCCTCTATGCGCAGATGATGTACCCTTGTTATACTTACAGTTCTTGGTATAAATAGATTGTGGGAGAGATCTCAATACTGAACCCTAATTTATTTATACATAGTTATTAGGTCACCCCTTCATCTACTTTTTTAGACTAAACAAGCCCAGTTTTGATAACCTTTAATTACTGTATTTTGCCCATTTCTTTTATTACTTTAGTAGCCTGCTTTTGAACCCGGACATCAGTGAGCGCATTAAAGGGATTCCAGTCTCGGTGAGGCAACTCTTTTGTTCACGCCGAGACTGGAATGTCTTTAATGCGCTCGCTGATGTACGTGTGCAGGACATCAGCGAGCACATAACACCATTTTCGAAGGGAGCCGAAGGATTCGGAGCTCACTTCGCTTAACGGTGAATTCCCCCCTCAGTGCTGTAACATCTATATATAAAGTCTGTTTATAATTATATCATGTGTCCTTCTATTAATACAACATTTTAAAGGAACAGTCAGCCCGAATTAAAAAGAAAAAAATTTGACTATTTATGTGTACTAACTCTGTTAATACAATTTATTATCAATTTTTAAAAAAGTTAAAATACTTACCTGTAAAGAAGTGCTATACAGCACCTATTACGTGCTACCTATTAGGAGCGCATTCCTCACTTGCCACGCTCCTACTGAAGCCCCGCATCGGCATTTCCTATAACTTACAGGGAGAGCATGCACATCATAACTACAGGGAGCACGCACAGTGTGAAAACAGTTAACGTCTAATAACTACTATATAAAATGTAAATACCCATATAAACTATATTTTTAAAAACTATATACCTCAGGTTGATTAGAAAGAATTTCTTTAAATTGGATGTTTTTATTTCTTGTATTTTTACAAGATACCCAATATGCATAAGTACTTGTAACAGTTAATTGGCAAAAACCTCAAAAGTGCACAATGGTACTTTCAGCTACAAACTTTATCTCTATATATTTTTTTTTCAGACAAACAACTCTTTCATTTTCAAATAACTCCCAAATTCTATTTATTTTCTGAAAGTATACATGTTCTATTCAGGTGTACCAGGGTTTTCATCATGAACACAGTTTTCTAGATACAATTCATCACAGAACTTATTGTTTTCTCTAAGAGCCTCATGGACTAAAGTGTGAATTTACCTGTCAAACTCACTTCTCTACAATTCGAGTCACATCTCTAAAATAGTCACAAATTCACTGCTCACTATTAGCTAAGTGGAGAATATGCTTTTCGAAAAGGCAGACAACAATGATCACTGTTGAATATGTAGGGTTGCATAGTCAGTCGGATAGAAGTAGGAAGATAAATCATGCAGAGTGAGGCAAATTTGACAAGTTAAGGTCATTTACATCAGTCTCATCATATCCCACAAACTGTATTCCATGAATATTCTATCTGTTTCTACGGCACTGTGTCCCTAGGTCATATTGTCACTTTTTCGCAGTCACCATTGTCACTTTTTAATTAATAGTCACCTGACGCAACACTGGGGTCCTGCCATCAACCCCTGAATTCGCCAGTCTGAAGTGGTAAAGTCAAACAAGTGAATTTGGAGCAGTTCACCTAGTTGCATTCCCACTTTTGCACCAGTCTGCTGCTTAGTTAATAGTAGAAGTACCTGTGTACACTTACACAAAATCATGCGAAAAGCTCTGTAAATTTGCAACTCACATTGTTGCCTGAATTGGTCACATATTCTCCACTTTACAGACTTTGCTCAATATGTACAGCATGTGGAAGTGTAGAATAGATGCAAATTCACAGGTCTAGAGTCTGTTAGGGGAGATATCCTGAACCACTGGAAGGTATTTTCTCCCGTTAGGAGTCAGTTTTCCAATTCACTCAGTGTGCCCCTTTTCATCTTCTCTGTACGTTTCATTCTAGTTAGGGTAAACATTGTACAGTTTGTGTATGAGGTCCTGGTGTATGGTCTTTATTTTAAAGAAGAAAAGGGGAGTGATGGTTGAGTTATAATCGGATAGTTGTGATGTCAAAACTAGTCATTTTTAAGGTTATAATTTACTGGAAGTTACATATATAATATGTAAATCTGATTAAAATGGTCATACCAATCCATATGGCATTTTTTTTCATTTTTGACATTACTGGACCATTAACTGTTGAGTTTGATGTAGACTGGTTGTTCCATTATGAAATACTTTTGTTGTGCCTTTTATGAAGTAAAGTACCCACTATGTGTCAGTCCAAAATAGGCTTTCCATGGAGAATAATGGGTGAAAGAAAACAAACTGGAAGAAAACATAACTGAATTACTAGTCTCACGCAGGTATTATTACGCTTGTATTGTGTTATCATATCTTACTGTATTATATACTGATTCAATCATAATTATTCACATGATTTTCCATCCCCCATTATAACACATTTACATTCTATGTGTGACATTAAAAATCTACAATAACTATACATTCACCACAGCTGCTCTTTTAATTCTCTGATATCAAGTTGACATTTCGAATAATCAATTTTTTGATTAAATGTAGTAGACAGAGAAGGAATTACTCCCTGTGCATATATTAACAATGGCAAGAGTTTGTCATCCCCTCAGTGCACTTCATACAGTTTCTGAGATTGCATACATTTCTGTAGCTTGGTCTCAACAGGAATTGTAAACTTTGTGCTTATGTGGTTTGCATAATAGATACTTTATCCTACTGTATTTACTGCCTACGTTACTTAAAATATTTCTATTACATATCTAACACTAATATGGCTGCCTGTCAGGAAGAATTTATATTACCAAATAAAGTGCCTTCTTGAGAGTAGGATGTCCATTTAGCATCTATTAGGGGCTTTTCCTTTACATACAGTATTCTTTGTTGGACACAGCAACCACTTCCCTGATTACAGTATGTTGTGATTATACTGCATCCTATAAATAGTCTTCCCTGTAGCTTTCAGGTTTGCTGAGCTGTTGAGTTCTGCTCAAGATCTACAGGTGTCAGTTGGGAGATGATTAGCCTTTGACCCAGTTATTTAAGTTTAGACCCACAGCTGCATCTTTCCACCATCAACTGCACCTTTTCTATATTTTTCTATATATATATATGGTCATGTGACTTACTAGAAATGGATCAAAGAAAATGTATGTCCCCTAAGACACCTCTCTTAAAATCTCCTGTTGTATAAATAATGCATTGGAGTCAGATAGTATTAGTCAGATAGTTGGAGTCAGATAGTATTATGTTCAAGGGACTCTTGGGCCCTCTTTCAATCAGGAATCTATAAATGGTAGGTATGCCTTTGATCCACTTTTCCTCCACTGTTTTTGGAGTTAGTGAGAAAGCAAAGAGCTAAGTAATCCTCTTGCCTCATGTCTTTTATAGAGTGAGCAGGGATCTAAACATACTAAACTTCTTCATTTTTGTCATACTGAACTGAAATTGTTTGATACAGTAACTGTGGCAATTTCCAGCATGTATGAGTGCAAACTTAGCAGAGGCTAGGCTAGTCAAAAATATTACCAGACAGTTGTTAAGGCGTTTGGCTGACTCCTAATTACGTCAACACCATTTATACTCCAACTGCAAAAAAAAAAAAAAAAAAAAAAAAAATGCAATTTTGCATATATTTCCTTATTTGTAACTTTAATACATTGTAATAAGTATGTGTTTGTTTCATAGTTTTCTAACGAAAATTACAGAGTAATGCATTAATATATCAAAATAAATTGTTGATACAAAAACAAATTTAATATAGGAGTCAAACTTAGTGTTCAGTTAATCTTGACATTTTAAAATGTTTGTATATAAATGAACTACATGTAGTGTGCATTTAAATATATTTGTTACATCTGAAGTCCATAAGAATATGTTGAATAACTTGGCTATTTTTGGAATATGGGTGATTAAAAACATAAAATAATTTGTTTACCAGTAGCATACACTCCTCTCTCATGCCAAGCAGTTCTGGAACAATTTAAATAAATGTTATAAGAGCAAAAAAAAAAAGCTTTTCTAAAAACCTTTCAATAACCTGCTGTGCCCACAATACTCAGCAGGGTCCCATAGTATAAAATACGTAGTTAATAGTAGCTGTTTGTTTCTGTTAAGCAATCAAGGCATCAGGAAAACTAAACTGAGTAGCAGTAAATTCTCATCCACTGGGAGGCAAAACACTGGTATTTTTTTTTTTAAATACCAACTCAAGACCGTATCAAAGTCAAGAGACAGATATGAAGAATAGATGTTCAGTACAATGGGTAAGTCTTTTATGTTTCCATAATGGCTTGTTCATTTTTCTATGAAATTACAAGTGCAAGTACTTTGTATAAATTCAGGACTATAACGTAATACAAAAAAAAGATCAAATGGTTCTACTTGTGTCATTTTTTTTTTATTGAACGGTGGCATAGTTTGTTCTAATATGGTACCTAACCATTATCCCTATGGAAAAAAACTTAAAAATGTTTGATTCTTTAGAGACTTGTAATATTGTGCTTAAATAGCTCCTATTCAAAAGAAAATGTCACTCTCTCATACAAAACTGATTTCTGATTCTCAGGCTACATTACGCTGCTAACAGATAGAGAAATAGATAGACAGATAAACATACAGACAGAGAGGAATAGATAGATCTTTATGATATGGCAGATTTGCAACCAATTTGGATGCTTACAGAGCACTTCACACCACATTGCTTGTCTGCATAGGTAATTCATCAAGCACCAGAGTCTGTCAAAGTCGCAAATTCAGCAAGTTGTACTTTATCAAATTAGTCAGGTTTATTTAGCCAGAATAAATTAGTGAATTAGGGATTTATGGCAGGGGTTCTACTGTCTGACTGTCTATGCTACACTATATAAGAAACAGTGTGTGACGCTGTTAGTTTCATTGCTGTGGTTATCTGCCACTTAGTGAAAAGGGGAAGAGAATTTATTACTGGAGTGTAGTAATCTGAAGTGATGGAATGAACTTCAACAGCTGAATTTGCACTTTTTTATAACTGACCCCCTTATCTTCTGAAAAACAGGACAATTTTGTGGCAGTTGTAGCATACATGTCAAGATTGTACAATCCTTTAAAGTGTGTCTGTCAAACACCTTAACTCTCAAAAGACTCTCAAGATACAGGGAAAAAAACAAAAAATGCACAGGGAGTAACACATTATAAAGGGCCAGCTGGCTTGAAACCATTTTGCATGGTATAAATGATGTAGTTTTGTATTTCCTAATATGTTGGTCAACTGTCTTTATTTGTCTGCCAACTGAAAGCTAAAAAAATGCAAGACATGAGTTGTATACAGTCTAATGTGAGCAACATATCATAAATTTACACATTGTAAGAAAACTTAGTACATTATTAGATGAATATCATTAATTCCTGTTTTGTGGGAGTCTATCTAGAAATGCCTGCATCAGTTTTTTTCCAAATAAACTCCAATGACATTCTTTAATGTGTTTCATTTTTATATTTTAGTTACCTTTAATTTTACTGACCTGATTATCTATATGCACCCGAAACAAACAAAACTGTAATGCTTTGTTGAACGCAAGATTTGTTTCTAGGTTCGAATACTACCTCTGCATGGAATGAAATGATTGGGGATATATGGGAAGGTGAGAATATGTAAGAAGTGAGGCAGGAAGCTAGTAAAATAAACAGTCTGAAAATATCTCTCTGATATCTACCATTGTGTTAGTGGTAGACCTCCTCAAGGTAGAGAAGAAAATGTCATACAGAGAACTAAAGACCAAGGGGAAAGGTAGTTGATGAGTTGAACAAATAAGGGAAACAATAAAAAAAGACATTTAAAGTGATTTTCTATTTTAAATTTAGTTAAAATTATTTTTTTCTTTGCAAATATCTTTTCTTAAACGTGTTCCTGAATTTTCAACTAATCTGTTAATCTTAGCAAAGTGTGTACTTCATAGAATATGCAAAAATATCATCATTAGGATGCGGAGGTAATTGCTGTTATACTGGAAATATCTTTTGTGTTGTAGGAAGATGTGCTTACAAGTTTGGTAATAGAAAACCACTTACATTGTAAATGTTTACATAATGAGTAATAATTTATTACACATTGTAGCTATCTGTATCTGATATCCTTAGAGGTTAATAATACACTGTGGTAGTGTTTTATAAAGTAGAAAACTGTTTCACATCTACAAACATAAATGTTCTACATTGTTCAGTGGGAACAGGTAATTTGGGATGTCTTAAGTTTCATGTGTTTGAAGTTTCTGGTCCTTTGCAGCAATCACGCAGCTAAGTGGCTTTTGTCTGAAATGACTTGTAACCCCTCTGAACTCACTGAATTACAATAGAGTTATTTGTATTTTTTCTCTTGTTTGTTTGTCCACACTCCAATGTATAAATATATTTGTATAAATCACTTTGTTTGAAGCTATTTGTAGCAACCCCATCTATAATATGTTCCATGATTATCAGTGTTACCAGAGTACATCATATGCAATGTATACACACTTTGACCAGCGGTTTTCAAAGCACCTGATCCTATGCTACATTAAACACCAAAGCTTGGATAAAAATAAGAATGATTGGACTAAGGGTGGATATGTGGGTAAGTAACTGCCCCATTTGTAGAAAACTGAGAATTTTGATTCACTTTTCATATTCAGGCTGGGTCATTTTTATTAATGGGCTACCAAAGGGGTCAACAATGGGTCCTACTCTCTTTGATACGTTTATTAATGACCTTTTAGTAACATGTCTTTTTTCCAGTTTGATACTAAATTGTATAAATTAACTAAAATAATGAGGAAATTATTCTCTTACAAATATACATCAACAAAGAAGAGGGCCCCAGATTACATTATTCAGTGTATGAATATTACAAGTTACAGTTACTAAGTTGTAAGCTCTATGGGGCAAGTAGTTTCTTGATCCTGAGAATTTTTCTGTTTGCCATTTTTTGAGCCTGAGTTAGGATTTTTCCTTAATTAAGGATAATTGACTTTTGTCTCATGGGTTCTTTTGCCCTCCTCTGAATCAGCTTTGCAGGATAATAGTCCAAACCTTTTTGGCCTTACAAATTGTGTTACTTTATTTCTAAGGTGGACACTAGATAATTCTTCCATAGACTGGGTGAAGTCAAGGATGCACACCACTAGCTATTCTCCTGCTCTCTATTACCCGAAACTAATTACCCTTGTTTATCCCAAGTAAGGCTGCAATTCCTGCAGTGCAACATTTCATGTCTGCATATTTAAAATTGAAATATTTGTTACATTTTTAATTAAAATAATATTAATAACAATAAAAAAATTAGAGGAAACAAATGATAATTCTGATAGGAATCAAATTGATAATTAAAGGAATTTTAGTAATTCTTTCCCCATATAAAATAAAGAAAAGTACAGCATTTAATATTTATAAGACATAAGGTTTTGTTCCTGGAACAATTCAGTGTTTGCTATTAGATAATGGATTGGATGAATTATAGGTTAGTGTTTATTTTGAGCCCTTTAAACCTGATAGATTAAAACATAAACTACATTTTTCTTCAAGTCCATCAAGAGAATTCACTAAAGTTCGGTATTGGCATTGTGTCCATTTGGAAAAGGAAACAGTGATTCTTGAATAAATAAAGACTCTTGCTGACTATTGATCAGTCTGTCACTTTCAATGACCCAACCATTTTATTGCAAAGGACAGATGTTAGCCATGTAATAAACAAAATCAGATTAAACAGGTTTATTCAGTTTCAGTCCCAGGGAAATGCTGGTGGGGGGTGAGGGAGGATGATGTGCCATTTCATGTCTATAGGTCACTACTGTGAGATTTCCAGTTATGTTTAGTCTCTAGCATGTTAAAAGGTCACTTAGATAAGGCATAAGAGCTGAATAAAAATATTATATAAGCATTCATTTTGTATGTTTTAGAACAGGGATAGAAATGAAATAAAATAAAAGGACAATATGATCAAAACAAAAATGTTTAGTTTTCCATGAACCAATATTATTCAAAATTATTATGTCTCCTTTACAAATGTGCAAACCTTTAAAAGCTTTCTCAGGAATTGTTTCTTCAGGCTCCAATGAAGGATTGTGTTTTTCAGTGATTACAAGAATGTCTAAGATTACCTCTGAAACAAAATCATATAAATATCTAGGATCATTATCTATGTGAATTTGCCAAAAATACACACTTTGACTACTTTGTTTGCCAAACTATACTGCTTGCATATTTCTGCACTAGATTATGTCCCCTCACTTAGTGGGCAATCAGGACACATCGATTTAGTTATGGTAGCATTGTCTCTTATAAGAACATAATGAAAAACTATCAGCAGATTCATGTGAAAAGGACATCAATTTATTTCAATATGCCTGTGAACTAACCATTCGATATAATACCAACTGTTTCTATTTACCTGACTATGCTCAGAATTCTCTATGAGGCAATTTGATCAATTCAATATGCTAAATAATGAATATGTATAAAATTGTGTGAACTGCCTAAAATTCATCTTGAGAATTCTTACTTTAATGCAGTTTGCATAGAGTTTATTATACCAAGTCAACCAAGGTTTACTCTGTCTACCTGCAATTTAGTCTGCATATTATGGGGGTTACTAAAGTCCGAATTGTTGCGTATAGGTGCGAATTTGCCAGATTAGACAGTTGCAATAAGCTGCTACTGTGGCAGTCACGTCTTTATAATGAGAATATTGTCACAGTCACGACTTTATAATGGGAAAATTGTCGTGACTTTAAAATGGGGAAATTGTAGTGGATTTGCTATGGGAATCCACTGTTTGCGAATTCAACAGTCGAATTCGCACCTTAGTAAATAACCTCTTATATATTTAGCAGAAAAGAATAGTGTTGATTGATGATATCAAGAAAAGTTAAAATCGACACGATTATTACAATTATCAGGTGTTCTCGATGATTAGATGATTTTACAAAAATCGTGTCGATAATCGTCATCACTCGATAGCATCGAGAAAAGATGATTGTGCGGTTGTTCTGTTTCAGCTTCCACTGCACTCAGGGACATCCAATTAGATAAGCCCCATCTAGTGGATGTCCCTGCAACCCCCAAGTCACCAAGGTGGCTATATAAACCATAACCAGCAAAAGTGCAAAGTGCGGTTATGATTTAAAACCCAATTATTTCCATATGGAAGTAGTTAGATATAACCCCAGCTCAAAACCCACTTATAGTGAAAAGCATTCCTTAGCAATAATCATGCCTCAGTCTTTGGAGGTAATTCAGGATAGTGCGAAGTGAGGTGTGGAGTCTTCGCCTCACTTCGCACTGACTGATATGCGCTCGCTAATTTCCTGCATGCAGACATCAGCGAGCGCTTTAAAGGGATTCCAGTCTCGGCGAGAGCAAAAGAGTTGCCTCGCCAAGACTGGAATCCCTTTAAAGCGCTCGTTGATGTCCACGTGCAGGACATCAGTGAGCACATATCAGTCAGTGCGAAGTGAGGCGAGGACTCCGCATCTCACTTCACACCATCATGAATTACCCCCTTAAACTTCTTAGGCAATGCTACTTTTTTTTGTTTTTTTTTTTACAGGTTAGCGTATGCCCACCTGCTCGCTTATATATATGGCACTTAACCTCTGCTCAACAAGATCCTAGGACTTTAGTCAAGTCTATGTTACTCATGACGGTCAACCAACGGGCCTGAAACCTGGTCTGTCTGCTTTTTTAGGGCAGCTGACCAACCGTTATGACAGGGTCCTGGTGGGGTCGGAGTATACACAAGACATTTCCTCCGGGTCACCCTAGGACGATGGTCAGTGTGCACCTTTTCAATCAACCTGGTCTGTCCGCTTTTTTAGGGCAGCTGACCAACTGTTACGACAGGGTCCCTTTGCCTGGTTGGAGTATACACACGACCTCACCTCTGGGCTTGGAGCTGAGGTGCCATATGTGTTTTCGACCAAGGCATCAGATCAAGCTACCGTGTCAGTTTCCCAGTATTACCTGATTAGAACGACAACTACACTTGATCTTAGCCAAAAGGCTGAAAAGCGATCGGTTTTTCCATTCCTTACGGTGGAATAAATTTTTTGTTTTAGAGGTTCCCTGGACCCCAATGCCACCAAGGTGGCTATTTAAATCATAGCCAGCAAGAATGTAGCTACGGTTTAAAACCCAATTATTTCCATAGAAATATATTATGATAATCGTTATCGGTTACGATTATCGATTTGATGATTACAAAAATCGACAATCGGTCCGATGACGATTATTGCCATCATCGCTCAACACTAGAAAAGAACTATAACCCTCTCCCCACAAAGCAGGACTGGTTACTAATGTACTCTGGTATATACTATGGACTCCAATAGTTTTCTGTATAGCTATGCAGTGTATAACCTAGCTAATGTCCTAACAACCATACATCATGTATAGATAATAGTTTTAAAGGCCAATAATTAACTGTGTGCAACTTTACACACTACATTTTTCATATATGTCCCCCTCTTTAAAATATAATATACTGTATATATTAGTCCAATAGAAAAGCTATCACCAAGATTTGTAATACTCATTTTTTATATAGATATGTAGTGTATTTACACATCCCGTTAATGAAAAACCAGATCCATATAGTCCAGAACTATTCTTTTTGAGCATGGATTGCCATATGAGAAGAATATAATGCAGATACAGTCATTTGCCTTGGCATTATATTTATGAAGGAAATACGAGGTTGAATGGTAGAGTTAACAGTAAACACCAGCAGCCATTTACCAGTAGGGAGTCTCTTGGTTCATGGAAAGGTTAATGAAATAGCTGCTGATTATAAGAATGTTTAAAGATGCTTCTGCTTTCACAAATTTGTACCAAGACCTACAGGGGGAATTATAAGTTCTCTTATACCTCTTCTAATCACCTTAAAATGCTGGGATACTTACCTTTCTTCATCTAAAAAATAAACCCCCCATTCTTTTATAATTCGCATAAGTGAACTTTCAGACAAACACATTACAATTATGTTTTTTCCAGCCTAATATTTTACAAGATTACTTTGTGAATAAAAAAATTTGTTACTTAAATAAAAATAAATTTTTGTAAACTTTTAAATGAACATTTGTACTATTTATAATCCAACTCTTAATGACCACATTTGAATAATTTTATCTAGAAGATTTGGATCTCAAAGACCAGTTAAATTGGTTATGATTCTGTTTCTGAAAGTGACAGAGAGATGGAACTGTAGGAAAACAATTATTTTTCTTTTGTATCCCCTCAGTTATCGAATATTATGGGCAAAATTTACTAAAGTTCAAAACCTGAAAATGAGATGAAAAGGTTGAAAATTATGTTTTTGACCTTTTTTGCCCATTTGTCACCCAAAAATTGCAAAGTAAAAAAAAAATGGGGCCAAAAAAGGTTGGAAACAGCCCAAAAAGTTGAAAAAATTGTTTTCGACATAAGTACATTTTTAAATGTTAAAAACTCTAATGGATCTGCAATAAAGCATTCAAAAAGTTAACAAAGGGACAATCTACAGAGTCAATGACTAGTAACACCAGCACAATAAAGTCCCATTTGGACATTGCAATATTTGGAAGGTGAATTACTGATATGAATTGGTTTGTGTCCCGCCTTTTTCTCTAATGGTTGCAGCCACATTTGGTTTTGTGGGGCAATTTATGAATATAATATATAAAGTTCCATAAAAAGGATCAGGACAAGGCTGGTGTTTGTTTACTTACCAAATTAAATCCGCAACCACAAGGTTGAAAAACAATCTTAAAATAATACAAGTCAGGAACTCAACTTCAGTACATTTGTATTGGTACTATATAGGAATAAATGCCTTGTCAATCCAAATGGGATTTTCTTAATCTAGGGATACTTGTCTTTAACTGAAAAGAGATCCACATTTATAATTTTATTTAATAAATATGGTGGTTATGACATGTTAGTAAGGCCTCAGCAGTATACCAAGGCACCCAGCTGTTCACCTGAAAGTAAATAAACTTTACATACATAGGAACATTTAATTGTAAATATACCTAATGTAAGACTATATAGAATTTAGTAGAAAAATTGCTTTTTCAACAAACTTTTTTTCCAATGAGGAATATTTACATGTATAGCACCAGATTATGCTTTAGTCAGGACTGCTTTATTGGTTTTATTAAAGCAGTGTTTATGGGTATTCAATTTGTAAATGTGGATTCAATCATTTAGATGAAGGTAAAAACAATTATCACCTTCAACTAAGAGTCCCACTTCATGCCTTTAAATCTAGAATAGAACCATCAATGATTTAAGAACATATATTATATATGTGCCTACTGATAGAAACCTGTGTGCTGGCAAAGACACCAATGTATTTTCCAACCATCTACCAAAAAAAAACAAAAACGTGATTTTAGCCAGATTATGCTTTATATCTGTTTATTTTAAAGTAATACAAATTAAAGTCCACCCTTTGAGGCCTATGATATTTCCATAAATAGACTGCATATTAAGCACTGCAATTTGCTGTTTGTATCACAGCTCATTAGTCCTTAGCCCTGCAATATGGGTTTAGAATATATTTATGATAAGGGGAACAAGAAACCTGGGGAACAAACCTGAAGTATAGTAGGAGGAGTGTTATATAAAGAACAACAGATGCATTCTTAGGGAAAAGGAGCCAATGGAAGCAAAGATATGTAGAAGAACAGACAAAAAAGAGAAAAGTGAGTAAGTACTGAGGGGGAAGTAATAAAGAAGAAAAGAGGGAGAAGTCCAGAAAAAAACAGGACAACTGTCTGGAGGAGATAGAGAATGTAAATAACTAGCAAATAGGAAGATATTTGGTACAAGAGGGACAGAATGTACTTTATGAATGTTGACAAGGAAAATGTATTAACAGTTGTCTTAAGCCATAAGAGATCAGTAACCTGTCCTATGTGTCTGCCTCATTGTAAATGCCACCTGCTATCAGTATCAGAACTGTAAAGTTCCAGACACAAGATTTTTATGCGGATAAACTCTTAGAAAAAAGAACGTCAGTCTTTCAAGTTTATCTAACAATCTGTGAAAAGTACTTAAAAGATAGTCACCATGTAAACCATGAGATGTCATTTTGCAAAAGGACAAACTCATCAAAAAGGTCCACTAGAAGAAATATCAATGCCAATGTGGGCAGAGATTTGTGGGTCTAAATTGGAATATGCGATTGTTCCTAATATACAGTATTTTCCTTTCTGCACATCACTATACCTTTAGAAACATAACTGTAGCCTTCTGTCTCATTTACACATTGCACTACAAGAGTTAAACTGCCTTCTAGATGGAGAATGATGATTGTGAGCTAAATTTATCTTTTTACACTATTGTTAACCAATTGCATACTTATTAAGGAGTATTTTTGTCAATCCTTTAAGGGATTTTTGAGTTCTATTTAATTTATTCATGTTTGAGATATTACAATAACCATTTGCAGCCCCTGCAGTTGTTGTGAGAGTAACACTCTGTATGGAACCATGTAATAAACTCTAGCCAGATTTGATCCTAGAACCTGTTAGGCAATATCTGCAATGCTGTGCTATGTAGTGAATGTTGTAGTCTAAGCTGGATCTAACAGTGTGCCTTCCATCCTTTGGGGATAGTGCTAACATATTTAGTTTATAAGGCTGAAAAAAGACACAGGTTCACCCAATTCAGCCTATTAACTGCTGAAGTGCAGTACAGCTGCAGTCTATTCTGAAACTTCCAGCTCTATAAAATGACAAACATTTCCTGCTGCCCATGTTGGTCTCTGAACTAAGGATACTACAGATATCTTCTTCTACTGCTGTTTAATTTTTCCATGTATGATTTAGCCTCATTCTTCCTGCTGCTTGTCCTGATAAATGGCTGCCTACTTTATGATGGCTGATTTTTTTTTTTTTTTACATTATTAAGTCTCTAAAACAAGCTGCTCCACTGACTTATACATGGTGCCTAAGGTGTGGAAACTCAGTCTTTTTTGCCACATAATGTCTAGGGCCCCAAGATGGTGTTGAACACTGGGTTTGGCTAGGCTTGGATCTGACAGCCCTATCCATGATGTAAATGTATGTGCTGGATCCATTGCCTTTCCTACAGATAGAGAAAAAGCATACTGCTGCTTTTAAAATTAAATGGCTGTCTATATATCAATTCCAGGGGTTGAAGCTCTTTAATAGTCTAACATAGATACTAGTATGTAACCACTCAAGCAGTCATTTGAGGGTATACTCCAAATATTTTTGGTGGTGGCTGGGTCCTAGCTTGATGATGCTGGTGGTAGAAAATACAATTTGAAATCAAAATTCTGAAAAGCTTACAAAATTTTTTTTGGTCATAATGTTCATTTTTCATATAAAAGTTTAATTGCTCAACAAAATGACACGTGAACAATCAGCAGCCTGTGCAAGTAGAGGCATCTTAATCGTCTTACTTATTAACAAGATATTAAATATATTAAAGAGATGATTAAATACTATCCCACAGTACATGATACTTAATTTGTTAAAGGGGAGCTAAAGTCAAAGAAAAACCAGCAAGCTGAAACATGTTTTACCTTAAGGTTGCCAGAGTCCTCGGTTTGACACTACAATGGAGAAGTCCAGCAGTACAGAGAGCTGGGGACTTTGGACAACACTGTCCTCTGACCCATCACTGATATGTAAAACATGTTGAGCAATGAGCCCCTGAGCAGCTTACACATGCTTAGGGGTCCCACTGCTTGATTCAAAGTGGTGATTCTGCTAAGAACAGACTTGCCATCCAGCCTGAGACTTTAGCTGATCTTCAGATTGAGATTTATTTAACCTGGATTTTAGGTCATATTTATGATCCTGGAAGTATGTGCAAAAAAATCTCCAGCACTCCCAAAATTAAAAGCAGCGATGTTTATTTTGACATAGTAAAACAAGATTCAAGTCATCCAAAATCATTTAAAAACATCTTTTGACAGAGTTTTGACTGTTTGCTGTGGATTATGGGGATTGAGCGGTCCTAAATTTTATTGCTCATATTTATGATCCTATTTTGTCCCATTTCCTAAAAAGTATGCAATGAGTAAGTCTTGGCCACAGACCCCAAAGAAGAAAACCTAGAAAATCTAGATTTTAAAGATAGTTTTCTGCAGAGACAAGTCGTTAGTCTTCCCTGTAATGGGACTGGTTTTCCTCTGAGCTGTTTCAATAAGCTTTATGCATAATATTAATTATTTCTAGCCTGAATTACACCTAATCACATGCAGCATAATGTTATCTTCTTGAAATGTATTCAGAGTAAATGGAAACCAAATGCTTTTTATATACTGTATTTTTTCACTGAAAGTCAAAACAAGGTCAAGAGGAATTTCTTTCTAACAACATTTTCAATTGTCGTGCATTGGTTTCATTATCTGCAAATACAACCTGCCAGTCTTCTAAAACAACAAACCTTTTATTTGCAGTGGCATCTGGGAAATAAATTACAAGCCTTTATTTTCTCTCTATATTAGTAATTTGAGAAAAGTCAAGCGGATTTAAGACAGAGCAGGAAGGGCACATGTTTAATGACTTGTGAAAGGTGACACATGAAATATCCCTTTTTAAGAGACAACATTTAGAGGTAAGAGAATGATATTACTATATTGATGTGTCCCTTTTTATAAAGCATTAAATGTTGAAAACACGCACCTTATTTCTGCACACAGAACCTTAGAAGCCTAAATGCTCACATTTTATTACATAAATTAGTTAAGGCATCACCACTTAGAGGCACATAAAGTTACATTGTCCTTGCACAATTACTACATTTGTTTAAAGTTCAATTTAATTGCTTAAAGAAGCTTAAATGGAGTTTTGTTATTTTAATGATACATTTGTATATAGTAAAGAAATCACGGGTCTAATTGATTCTGCTTCAGCCAGCATTATCTCTTCCACTCTCCATCTAAAATCTATTCAGGCCTTCCTAGTATTGCTGAGAAAATCATCAGTAGAAACCTTGGCTTGTCAGAAAGGGTGTTTACTTTACCTAGGTCTTGTGCATCTGTTGCTTTGAAAGGGAGCTGTGTTTTTGACAGGAAGGAAGCACTGAAAATCTCTTGAGCATTATCAAACACATTCGTTTATTCCAATATAAATAGATTTCCAGATGTAAAATCAATCATTTTTTAAAAAAATAAAAAAAACTACAATATAAAAATTAGACATGTAAAAAAATATGTAAATACATACAGTATAAAAAATAACAATCCCATATTAGTTTTAAAGGATCAATAAAAAAAACCTTGTTCTGGGGAATTACCTCTTTAAAGTGTAGATCTTGTCTTTTTGCATAGTTGTTTGTCTAGAATCAAGGCTGGTTTCACACTGCTAAATTTACTGCATTTGAGAATAGGTTTGTCATCTATAGGATGCTGATCTGGAAAGCTTCCTAATTATACATGTATGAGCTCAAAGGACTCCACTACCTCCATGTGCCCCCTCTACTTACCTCTAAACCTTTTGAGATAGGGAAATTTATGCAGAAAGTAGAGGGTCAAGGCTGACTCACCCTTTAGCCAAGAGAACATGGGGACGTGGGTCAGTTTGCGGGAGGTATTCATCTACTGAACCCAACCCCCTTACTGGGTATGGGGACATAAAATAAACTGTTTGTGGGAGGGTCCTAAAGCTAAATAAACTCCCATCCTTAACCCCCTACCCCTTACTTGCCTTCCAAACCTGTTAAAAAATTAAAATAACTATATATTTACTTGCTCTGTTGTCTTCTTCTCTGGCACACAAGATAGTCTGGGGTGATCATTAGAATTATGAAAATAATTATATAAATGCAGGTAGCCAGCAGCTTTGTGGGAATTCACACCTTAAACATTCTAATTAGTTATTCAGTAATTGTATATTTTTCTGTCAATTACTTGGTTTAAGATTGCAAATGAAAAGCTAAAGGCAAATGTTTGCATTACATTATGCAATTTAATGTTGGGAAGTAAGCTATTCCTTGACCCCACAATTAGACCAATGGAAGGAAATCTGTCTTCCCATCCAGAAACTTCTGGGAAGTTAAATAGTTTTGTGTATTTGCTTTTTAACAAACAGTAAGCTTTTTGTAAATATTGCTTGCATACAAAAAAGCAATTTGTATGAAGTCACAACACAGAGAATATTTTAGGGAAGTCCTTTTAAAAGCTTGTGTACGTTTTAGCCCTGGACATGCATTATTAAAAAAAAAAACAATTTTTACAAGTAACTTTTAAGATGATACAAGAAATACATAAACTAGGAAAGAGAGATCAATAGTCTATGCCAGGGGTCGGCAAAGTGCAGCTCTTTAGCCGCCTTTTTGTGGCTCGGAGTGCACCTACGAAGCCCCGCCCATGATCGCTGATGGCTCTTCTGATTGGCTGTCGGCAGGTCATGTGGTTGGGAGAGTACTCTCCTCCAGCGGCTCACAAAATAGTTGTTGCCGCTAGAGGAGGGAGCGAAATGGCTCCCTCCGCAAGGAAGTTTGTCGACCCTTTGTCTATGCACATTTTACAAATGTACAGTTCTGTTGATAAGCTCATGCAGATTACAAATACAAGTATGCATTTACTGCACAGTTCAGTTCAGCAGTGGCAGACTGAGCTATCTTGGGCCCACCAGAAAATCTGATTGCCAGTGCCAACAGTCTTCTAGAAAAAGCTGTCTTGTACACCAGAGCTATCAAAATAAATTATCTATATTGCAGGACATTCCAAATAGCCAATTTCTCAAAGGAAAATGTAATTAAAGGTAGCTAGAGCCCTGAAAAGGTAAAAAGAGATACTTTTTGGAACCAGGCCTGGGTCCCCCAATACTGGGGCCAACTCTAGAATCATCTGGTGCTATGGTAGGCCAGTCCAACCCCATAACTAAGCTGATAATCATCAATAAGACATCGGTAAATAAATTAAAAAAAAACCTTGAAGGAATTAATTTCTTACAAATAAATATAGATGAACAGGTTTATTTATTATTACACACACATGGGAGAACATTATATACATTATAGCTATGTGCTGGGCTGGTGATAAAAAAAAACTGTTTACTTACCTATAAGGCATCAGCACAAGTACTGCCCGTTAGTAATCACCAGCATATAGTATAAACACTCTCCTTTCCTATAATTATTACCAAACCTGATCTCTGCATTCCTTTATCTTACATAAGATATATGTCTGGTTTCCTGGGTACTATCACTGACTGTTTCTGACCTTGCATTTTGTTTTCTTCCTACCCTAGTTTCAGTCTACAACCATGATTTTTCTTATGTTTTAGATTGTCACCTTGGATCCTGTTTTTCCTTTTTTGAGTTACTGTGTTTGCCTCCAGCTGTTCCCTGTATTTACCTGTTAATAAAGAACATACCTTTCTTGGTTTGTCTCTTGTTGCCTGGTATTGTCTGATTTCTTTCAGCTATTCATTAGTTTGACCTTTGCCCTTCCCTACTTTCTTCTCTATATGTTTTTGCTGAGTCTCTCTTATTAGTCAGATTGTGTTGTTTTTCCTGTTTTCAGTCTCTCCCTTATTGGTTGGTCATTTTTGTCCAGTCCACACTCAATTAGGTCCGTTTTCTTCCCTTACCCCAGCTTGTGGATTACCATCTACACCGTGGGTATTGAATTTCAACTGGTCCTGCAGTTGAAAATCTGGGGTCCCAGAAGAGTATCTATAATCAACTATAGCTGGTAGGCACTCTGGGCTTCTTCAGTTTAGATAAGCTTCCTTTCACCGTATCCCACCTTATTATCTTATCACTGTACCTTGTCAGTCCTAAAATTAGAACCAAGCTGATAGGACAGTACACAACCCTGTGCAATTGTTTAACTATATCCAAATACTTTAGTACCACAAAGGATTAATCTGTATTTTATTTTCAGATCTATAAAGTAGAAAAAAAATATTGTGGCAAAAACATTGAACACAATATTTCCACTTACTTTTCTGATGAAACAGATGCCTGTCTGGAAAAGAACAAAGATTTCTATATGTATAATTATTATTTATTTTTATTTTGCAAAAAATACTGTTCTTTTATTGAGCTTTCTCAGGGGTAGCTAATGAATACGTATTATCTTAAATTTTATTTCAAATAAGTGAACTGCAATTAGAAAAAAAGCACCCTTAAAGAATTGAAAATGATTAGTTTTATAATTACTAGATAGGAATAACTGTCAAACCAGATCAAATGAAAATCCTCCCTTTCTGGTTATTCTTCAGAAGAAAGTCCTATTGTTCGTACACTTTGAGGAGCACACAGATGCCACATACTGCATTAGATCCTGAAATCAATCACCCCAGCAATTATACAGACTGTATTGCAAGTTCAAATTCAGCCACAAGGTTCAAAGATTTTCTGTGAAGTGCACAATAAAAGAATCAAAACTGTCAGTTAAGAACTACTCCACAGTCTATTTGGAAAATATTAGAACTTTAAAACTTTGCCCTCAGGCTTTAATATATTCTTTTAACAAAAGGATGTTAACAGAAATAAAGATCTATAATGTCCATATTGCAACTTGGACTCAACAGATAACCCAAGATAATGAAACTGGGAAAGAGAAGACAAAAAAAAACAACATAATTGCAAAATGTACAAAAATATAAAACTTTTTTTTATATTTATTTGTTTATATTGTCTTTACCCTACAACACCCAACACCTCAGTAAATCTCCATGATGTAGCTCATTTACACTGGATGCAAGCTATTCTAAGTGCTATCAGTCCCAGGCACTTTACTTCATTTTAGGGTTGTTAAATGATGATTAAAAATTATGATGGACAGGCAAACAATGCCATTCTCTTAAATAATTGAAAGGAAGGTTTATTAGACAACATAGAAATGATGCAGTAACCACAGTGCTGGTATTAATGCAAAAATTCAACCAGTTTTAAGCAGATTCCTCCAGGATCTACTCAAAAGAAATCCTACACTGGCAAGTGGCAACATGAATTCAAATTAGTAGGTGGATGAAAACCACTACCATTGCGGACTATCCTTTTCGCACTGCATTGTGGGACTTTAGATTGTCTGTTATCTAATCTCAATATGTTCCATCTGATGCATCATTCATTGGTATCTGCACAGAGAGCAGGAAACTAGGGCTGGACTTGCAAGTGCAGGAACTGCAGAACTGTAAGACACAGGATTAGCAAAACTGATGACTGCAGAAACAGAGACCAGAGAACTGTAAATCCAACCAGGTTCTCAATGAAGTTGTCTAATGACTACAAATAGTAGGGGAATAAGCTAGACCAAAACACTCACCCCCTTTACAAAGGTTAGTACACTTATATTTGTCATTGTACAGTATAATGAAAATAACAGCTTTATTTACCCAAATGGACCATTGATAATCAATACTAAAATGTGCTCAGATATGTTCACAAAATTATAAATATAAAAAAAAAACTTTGCTTTTAAATCTCAGTTCACAGTATTTAAATTTGATATTGTGAGTCGATATCAGTAATCAGTGACAAGTCAAAATGAAAAATCACCAGTAATACAGGTTAAGAAGCCTATAACAAACACTGGTACTCCAAACAACAGGCCTTTAAATAATCTAATTGGCACCAATTTCTAGCTTCATTACCTCATAGAAATATGGTAATAATACATTATCCAAACAACAATGAGAGACCGATGCCATTGCTGTGGCACTTTCAGATGATGAGATGTATTTGCCGGATTATTTATTATTCTATGTTCCTTCTTTACACTCTCCTTTTTGAGCTATCATTATCGTTACTTTAAGAAATGCCTTTCACTTAATTCGACACTTTAATCTACTTAATATGCTGACTTTATTTATAACAAGCAAACAGACATACAAATGACACCAACACATACTGACGTCATGACGGTTCACTCGTTACATCTACTTAAATGCACTAAACTGAACCCAGAACAGCCACATGAAGAAGCCTGTATTCATTACACACAGGCGAAACACGTTCACCCTTCTCAGCCACAAGTCTGATCCCAGCTTCACTAGATCCTCTTATCGAGAACAAACCGTGAGATATCTAACTCCAACCGGCAATAAAGACTGATATTAACCTCTGCCACACACTACAGGATATCAGCATTTTATTCTTGGACGGAGTCCTCCTTATACCAGACTGACACCGGAACTTAGGTCACATGATCGGTATTTACCATTACTATTTATTTGAATATAATTATCTATACTGACAATTACCGACTTTTGTGTTTAGACTGTGATGATACTTAAAGACCTAATTAGACTTTCAGCTGTTTAGGTTAGTACTTCTTTTGGAAGGTTTTAAATTGGTTTTAACTTTCTGTTTTTTGCGTTATTTTTATTGTATGAGATATATTTTTTTTTTTCACTTGTTTTTCTACTAAAATACTGAGTGCACTATATAGGTTTTCTTTCCTCTCTCTTTCTTGTTTTTTAATATACTTTATTACCTCTGGTAGCAACTTTATAAATATGAATATATTTAATGAGAATCACATTTAGGAGTGCTCAAATCCAATCTTGTTAGACTTTACATTATGGATTTGCTGGATTATTATTATTATTATTATTATTTTTTGCAGTATTGAAAATGGTCCCAAAAGTCTTGCTGTGCATTTTTTTTTTTTTAGAAGGAACTGAAATTCACTTCAGAATAATGATGCCAGTTATTGAAAAACGCATAGAACAGTGGAACAATTCTATATTTTTATCTGTAATCAGTCCTTCTGATACTTCTGAAAATATTGTACAAAGTATAGAGTTTAATCTCAAGTGCTGTAAGGGTTCTGTTTTCATTGGTGTAGTTTGTATTGTATATATTTTGTATTCTGAAGAACCTTGACTCCTGATAGAGTAGCTTCAGATTAGTATTTCATGAATCTGATGCAACTGATTGGCTTGGAGGAAATTCTTTAGCCTGGAGCCTGTGTAGAAAAAAAACCTTTAAAAAAATGCTTGATAAATCTCTGGGGTATCCCAGGCTCGCTCATCTTTAAAATCTGTGATAATCTCAGTATAAATTGGTGGCAGATAGCTCTGTTAATCCATTGTGTGTTGCTATCCCTGCATCTAAATTCTAATGAATAATCTTCTCCATCTGCTATCTGAATAGTAAACCTGAAGCAGTAGTGTGTAAAATAGTTCATATTCAGATCAGACCCGAAGCACGTAAGGGCAGATAGACAACCAGCAGATGATATCAGTTAAATTCATAACCAGGAATCAATCAAAAATATAGATTCTACCACACAGAGACACAGAGACCAACATGGTTATGTTAAAATGTTTAATGTTGTTAATAAATGTTATACTGATCAAAAGTTAAGAAATCAATATGTTACAGAACAATGAAAAACTGTAATGATGTAATGTGTTAACGTTGACAATTTCTGTACACTATAAAACCAAATAAAAAATAAATTAAAAAAATAGATTCTGGGAGTTATGTGCATTTGAAAATGATCACAGAACTGGATATAGGCAGTAACTTTATACCTTAGTTCTGTAGACGTCATTACGGCTTTACAGTTAACTGTATTCAAAAAATTAACTGAAATCAGCAGAACTTGACAGATAATGGGGGAGAGGTCAATAATTTTGTAACAGCGATTTTGTAGTACCGTATTTTTTGCTCCATTAGACACACCCGAGCATAAGGCACACCTACAGCCTAATTCACCATTGTGTGAAGTGAGCTGTGAAGCCTTCGACTCACTTCGCACATGGTGTTATGCGCCCGCTGATGTCCTGCACACGGACATCAACGGGCAAATAATACCATTTGTGAAGTGAGCCGAAGGCTTCTCAGCTCACTTCGCACATGTCAGGAAGTGCAATAGTCAGGTATACTGATTTGCAGAGGAGAAGGCCCAGACGCCGCGAGTGCCGGAGGAGGTAGGGAGCGCGTCGGATGCCAGATGAAGACCGACGCTGGAGAGGGCGGTTGAGGTAAGTGATATTGCTTACAGTACCCCCCCTCCTATGGGCTCCCACTGGGTGCCCTTTGGGTTTCTCAGGAAAGCGTCTATGAAAAGAGTGAATGAGTCTTGGGGCATGGACATCAGACGCCTTCACCCAGGAACGTTCCTCAGGTCCGTATCCCTTTCAATGAATGAGGTATTGTAATTTACCTCTGAAAAAACGTGAATCTACCACTTTTTAAACTTCGAATTCTTCTTGGCCATTAAGCATAATGGGACCAGGAGAAGAATTACTGGAAAAAAAATTCATTACAGGTGGCTGGTTTCAATAAGGATATATGGAAGGAATTTGGAATGTGTAGATTCTTGGGAAGACACAATTTGACTGCCACTGGATTGATGACACAGGAGACAGGAAATGGACCAATATATTTAGGACCCAGTTTGCAAGAAGGTACTTTAAGATGAATATTTTTGGTTGAGAGCCAGACATAGTCTCCAACTTTATACTTGTGAAGGCGACGTTTGCAGTCTGCAAATTTCTTTTGAGCCAATTTCGCCCTTTCCAGATTTTGTTGAACTTTTTGCCAGATTTTGAAGAACGATTGTGTCTGAGATTCTACAGCTGGAACTAAAGATGGAGAGTTTGGAAGAGGAAAGGCTTTGAGATCATGACCGTAAACACACTTAAAGGGAGACATCAAGGATGAGGAATGGCAAATGTTATTATGGGCGAACTCTGCCCAAGAAAGTAAATTGGACCAGTCTTCTTCATAATCTGAGACAAAACAACGGAGAAATTGTTCCAATGATTGATTTGTTCTTTCAGTGCAGTCATTAGACTGGGGATGGTAGGCTGATGAAAAATGGAGATCGACTGCTAGAGCTTTGTTAAATGCCCTCCAGAAGTGGGAAACAAATTGGGAGCACTGGTCAGAGACGATCTCTACTGGAATGCCATGGAGACGGAAAATGTGGGTAATAAACAACTG
>WMED01000027.1:0-56483 GCA_019650415.1 Pipa parva
TTCTCTTGTGACGTTTTTATTTATTATTTAGCGCCAATCTGGATAGTTAAAAGGACAGCGAATGTTTGTATTATTAATGTCCTGATGAAGCTGCAACACTGAAAAGCAGCGAAACGCGTAGGGATTTGATTGGACTGCATTTATTACGTGCCATTCACTCTTTGTTATTTGTGAGTACATATATATATATATATATATATTTTCTCTTCATTTGAATTACAATTTTATGCTATGAAGCTCCTTTTTGTTTTTAATGGGCTTTGATTGTGAGTGATCCTGATTCCTGTTTCACCTGCATATTGGTTTCTACTACAATGGATCTCTGAGCTACAGAATTTATGCATTGTATTTACTAAAATCTGGTGAGCCTCTCCAATAATTTCAGCTATGTGCTGTTTGTTACACACAACAGGGTGGTTTTCATCTTTTCATATCACTTCTATTATCGATTTGGAAGGTCTTTACTACTATCTCCTTTTTTGGTTCTTTATGATAAGTCACTTAGGTGTCTTTTTCTTTTTTTGCGCTTTTTCCTTGTTTTAGGTTTTTTCACGTTTGGCTGGCTGAGAAGTGGATACTCAGTTTTTGAAGAAGCTGCACTTACTATTGGACTTTATTTTTTATCATTGACTTTCACTATTTCATTTTAGCGCTACTATTTTGTTAAAGCATTTGTTACCTAATAAAGTTGTCCAATCATTGAAAAAGTTAGAATATCTTCTTTCTCTGAACTGACAGGCAAATTGTTTTAGTGCGAGGCCTTCTGGATCTTGACTTATCAAACTGTACAGCACAACAGTCTCAATGAAGAGTTAATCCTCAAACTTGACTTGTGTTTTTGGTATCCTGTGACTGGGTTCTTGGCTGGAGATCCACACAAGCTTCTGTTCCTGGATAAAACACTACATGAGATGAGACCAGTTGACTTATTAGATTTGATTTATTTCTTTGATTCCAGTATAACTTTGCACCCTATTTTTTATATGTCTTCCTCTTTTAATTGCTATGTTGGCATGTATGGGAACATATGCATTACAGTGGAACCCATATCTCTCATCATGTTGTCAAAAAACTTTTTCACAACATGTTCAATGTGTTGAAGAAACAGAAAAAAAAATCACTCATATTACAACAAACAGAAATCAAAGTATATTAATTAGACATGCTGGAGCTCAATGGCCAATTAGAGAGCAACGTATCACCTGCTTCACTGGGGAGGCATGTGTAAGAGAAGTGAAAGTGAAAAAAAGATTGGTTGAATTGGAAATCAAAGTTTAGTAACAGCCACATGTGTTTTGGATCTGTGGACTAATGAACACTGTGTGTTAGGGTGAACTGAGGAGGAGTGAATAAATGAGATGACCCTAAAAATGTAATTACAATTAACTCTCAAATTTGTTTCAGTTATTGATGAGTTTAAATTTGCTACAAATTGTTAAGTATCATGTATATAAAATTACGTTTTTAATAATGTATTTGGATTATGTACACAAAATCAATATTTAATTTTGGGGCATCTTCATGGCTGAACAGAATTGAAGTGTGGAGTGAGTTTTTTGGTTCATTATAAATATATATATATATATATATATATATATATATATATATATATATATTTTCCTGCAAATATGCAGTTCTCTGAGTTCCAGTTGGCTAGGGATTATGTCAATTATTATTACTGCTGCTGATAACCCTGGGCTAGTAGGATACAGTAGGGGAGCATTGGGCAAGTTCCCAATATAGCACATTACAGCATTTGAATTGCAGAACTGTAATCACATATACAGCTATAATGCTGTTCTATAAGTAATAGTTCTCTAGAGGCTGAAAAACTCTTTTAGCAGATTTCTAGTAATGTTTAGGCATAGTAGTGGTTCCAAAGGAAATCATTTATATTAAAAAGGTGGATAGGAGTTAACCTTGATTTGGATATTTGTTAAAATATAACAATTATAATAATTATTTCATAAAAAAAAAAATTCTTGTGTAAAGTATTTTGTCATAAAGACATCTGGAAACACTTTTCAATGATGTAATATCTTTTAACCAGTAATTGTCCCGTCTGAAATAAATGGATTTTGCTTAGTCTGAGGGGCATCAATTTACCGGTTAAATATCTAGTATAAATGTCTTGAAAAATACATTTTGCCATTTGATAAATAGGCAATGTATATCTACTGATTTACACAGTGGAGTTATTTGTCATAAATCTGAAGTGCGGCAAAAAAAGTCTGGCATTTTTGTGAAAAAAGAAAAAAACCTGTTTGATAAATTGGCAAAACAAACAAAGTACTTAAAAGTAGCTGAATCGTCTGTAGAGAAACTTCTTTCTGCTTGATAAAATGGTCCCTAAATGACTTGTTCAGAATTTAAAAAAATAACACAATTATGGAAAATCACTTAAAAAAACAAACAAAAAATGTTAAAATAAATATATTCCTGAATGATTTGTATTTATAATGCAGACACAGGTATCTTGAGAAATAAAACACTAGCATTACAAATATTAAGGTTTAGGCCACATAAGCATAGCTTCCAGCATTCTATCTCTGCATAATTTGTAATTGCAGTCATACCAGTCAAATAATATACCAAATATCATAAAGCACAGCCTTCTCAATGCGGCACGTGCAGCCATGCTATATGCAAGATTAATCATTTTTAGTTGTTCTTAAAGGGGAACTGTCATTACATGCAATAATCCATCATGGTTTAGTGAGTATTACATTAATTATTTTCACATATAGAATTATTTTAATAGTTCTCTTAATTTTTTTTTTTATAACTTTGATTCTTTAGTCTAGTAATGTATTCCCTTATGGGACAAGATCAAACTTGGTTTCAATGTGGCAAAAATATAATTTTCTGATTGGAGAGACCTTAGCTTTGTTGCAATCGGTGACTCGTATTACTGTGAAAATGGACCGAAAGATTGATTGGGAAAAAAAAAATGTTAGGCTGAAGAAGCACAGCAAGTAAATATAACACACCATGAAAATTATAAGAAATAAAAGTGAAATTCTCCTTTAAAGGACAAGTAAACATAATATATACATTGTAATAGGAATTGCACCTTCATTGCATTTTAACAATGTTAGATTAAAGTGGATTTCCTGTTTTTATACTGCATTGTGTTTGTACTTCCTTTTGCTGATTGCAGCCATTTTTTTATTTGTTTGGTAAACAGATCCCTACTCATTCCCATTGTTACCTAAGGTACAGTAGACAATATATACAGTGTATTCATGAAATGTTACAAAAAGACCAAAAATGAAAAAGTCAATGTATCTCAAAATAATATGCTGTATGATATTTTCTCTAACTATTTAAAAATAATAATAAGTGCAGATTAAGTGGGGGTTATACATAAAAGTGCAAATGTATGAAATTCGAAATTTGTGTCCCTTCAATACTTACCCAATTCCATATGTTTATCAAACTATGTTATTTTCTGTGATGTATGTAAACAGAACCATGAGAATCATGGGAAAATTACACCATTACTCATGATGCAACTTCATTGCACTTGTTGAATTCACACCTTAGTGAATACGCCCCATATATATTAAGGCATTTGGGGCATTTTTTTTTTTTTTTAACACTATAACTATTGTCCTTTTAGGGACAGTGAATTTTATGGCAATGCCCTTAAAAGTAAAAGGAAAAAAAAAACATAGCCACTGGCAGAGGCATTGCAGATGCCAGGCTTTAAGTACAGCTTGAGCCTGGATCATTTTCTTTTTAAGTATACTCTTGCAGATTATTTGAGGACACTGATATCAGTTTTACACATCCCAAAGAGGGTGTTACCATAAAGGTTTCTAACCTACTTCAAATACAGCATACAAGTTGAAGAAAAAGATAAACATTATCATGCATTTTTCTTGAGCATTTCCTTTCAACCCGTAGGAGGTCCCTAGAATCAATTAGAGCAACAGATCAAGCAGTAAACCAACAAAGAGCAATATGAAAGGGAGATGCTGCAGAGTGATAGCTAGAAGACAAGGTCATTTACATTTGAGCAGCACTCAAGGCATCCCCTGCTTTCCAGCAATGTAGACTGTTTTGCTTTTTTAACTCTTTGGGTACCATAAATAATGTAACTCAGTGTATAATTCTGCCCTTCCAGTTTTAAAAACATACACTGAATATCAGCTACTTGCAGTCGGGAAAATATCTCAAGTTCAAAAGCAAAAAAAAAAAAAAAAATTATAATAATAATAATTGTTTGAGTCCTGTACTTAATTCCTCATTGAATTACCTCCAGCCTACTATTTCTAGACTCCAAATTTGATATAATTTCCATATTTCATTTGAGACTGTTCTTATTTCATTATTTGGCGGTAGAATTAAAATGGAAACAGTTAGTATAAACACAAGTCTACTATATTCCAGCAGATGTATTATATAATGATAAATGAATGATTTTAAACATAGACTTTACTATTTTTTTTTTTTTTTGTAAAAGTTACTGTTTTCTGGAACTGTCAGCCTGAAAAAAATGTACATTTAGTAAAGGTCAAACTCATTGAAAAGTAAGTATTTCAAAACAGATTTTTTTCCTTCTCTAGCACATTTAACCATTTCATTTCTTTACCAATATCTTCCATTTTCCTGATTTTTGATTTTTTTTTTCAATACATTTTTTCAATTTATCATCAAATAATCAGAATCTACTTTTCTGATTTATTAATTTCACTGGAAACAATGTGCCTGGTCCTGTTATAATTCCAAATGAAATTGTGTTAAAAATATTTTTATTGATTGTGTAACAAGTTGAAAAATAAATATCAATATTCAGAATATATGTGCCAAAGTTGCATTCCAATGATTTGCAAAAGAACTTTGGTTCGATGAAGGCAGATCATTTTAAAGTCGAATAGGAAGACAAGTATGAGTAAGACTGATATTTTACCATTTATGTTTAACCAGCTTCTCCCCATCTTCATTTTTTGAAATAGACCCTTCCTTTAAAAACAAAATAGGTGAGATATGTTGTAACGCACAATGGAAAATTACTACTGCAACAATAGCACAAAAAACCTTAAACTCAGAAACTTGCAATTTCAGTTACAATAATTTCAGTTACAATTCTCAATAAAAAAATATGCTTCTAAATATAACCAAAATGAAGAGAAATTATAAAAAAAATTATTGATGAAAATGATTAATGTTTACAACACTCACTGCAATTTGGTAGATTTTTGTTTGCACAAACAACTCCCCTTTAAGTGCTTGTGCAGTTTTAACTGCTTGTCTGCCTCCTTTATCAGTTGCTCTTATGATTTGAATTTGTTTGGAATAATATTGTAGTTGAACTGTAGTCCTTAGCATTTCACGCTGTTCCTGATTTTCCCCAATCTGAGTGCAAGCATTAAGCATCAGCAGTAATAGTATTTTCATTGTAATTAAGTGTTAATTACTTCCATATGTTAATCGAGTTTCAGTGAAAGGGTTGTTGCTATTGTTACTGAGTCTAAAATAATTTCCATGTGATAATTTTCAGGATATCAAAAGCTGAATAATTACAGCAGGCACTAATTAAGAAAGTAGGGACTGAGCTAGGAGTTAAGACTGCATTAATTTTAACATTTTTACAGTTCTTTAATTGGGGCTTGAGCTGTAAATTGAGAGCTGATGGACTTTTTTTTTTTTAAACCATAAGCAGTTCCATATTTGCAATCTGCCTCCTATATTCTGCAACCCAAGGTCAGCACAAGTTTGCAAAATCCCTCTGCTCTTCATAGGAAATGTACTGGTGGTGAAGCATGCATCTATCAATTTGACAAGCATTGAACTTTCCAAGAGCACATGTTCTCACTTCTTAAATTATTAATTGCATTAAATACATTTTCATATTGTGGACTGTTTGCTACAAACTGTTCTCTGGTAGAGAGACTTTGTCCCCCCACAGTATGATACTACTTGCCTTCTGTTATTTCACTAAAGAAGTGTGAGGATTCCTGAGTCTGGGCTTCATGGGACTGAAAATGAAATATGCTACCAATCCGAGCATTACATAAAAAATCACTTTGGAGAACAACGATTTTAGTAGCCATGTAATTTGATTCTGCATGTCTATAATGCTGTACCGGAGCATGCACAGTTTCAGTACTTCTTCATTGGCAGGACTGACAGCACCTGGGTATCATTAGAATCATGATATCATCAGTGGGGCATTCAGTATTCACAAGGTTTTTAAAACGATAGCTAATATCTAGAGCTCAGTGTTTCCTTTGTAATGATTTTAACTGGTAGCAAGTAATAGGTATAGACAAATGTACTAAGGTGCATATAAACAGTTTAACAGAGAGACAGACTAATAGAGTGCTAGGAGGCAAACCAGTAGTAGTAGATAAATAAATAGATAGATATATTGAGCAGATATATACGTATGTGTATATATATATATATATATATATATATATATATATATATATATGAGTATTGCGATACTTGGTAAATAGGCGAGCTTTTGAGAGATTCATACCCTCTTTATCAAGTCACAAGCAATACTGAGTTCAATTAAGAACATTTTCTACTATATGTTGTTAATATTGTCAGGAGTCCAGCTAGAGAGGACAAGAGGGGTTGGTGGTAGAATTCTTTGATACAGAGAAACTCACAGTTTAAAAGCAAACATAAATAAATGTATAATTATGCATAATATAAAGTTATTGTAGTGAGATTGAGAACCTTGCAAAACACATACTAACATAAACAAATTATTACAGCATAAAGCAATCAGGTGTCATAAATACTTTTAGGAATGGATTAAAGCTGACAAGTGGAGAAGGGGTTGGGGGGTTGAGTTTGAAAAGTTTTTTTTCTAGTGTGCTTTTAAAGTTCCCTTTGAGTATTTTGATTTTTAGATTATTAATTGAGTGATTGCTTAGGTTAAAATGGATACCAACTGGCATGTAGGGTTCTTCATTGTTAGGAGGATGAATGGTTTGTCTATGTAGGTTCATCCTCATGTGGAGTTTTTGGCTAGTTTTTCCAATGTAGCAACCATTTTCACATACAGTACACTGTATCATGTACACTACACTGGCAGTGGTACAAATATAGGATCCATTAATTTTGTAGGTTTTATCCCTATGTCTGGCTAAGGTATCTTCACATATGGGGTGGCATAATTTGCAGTGTCGATCTTTTTATAAGGTTTTGTTCCCTCATTTTGTTTTGTTCAGTGAAGAGTTTACGAGTGATAAAGTTGTGTTTTAGATTAGGTGGCTGCCTGAATGCCAGTATTGGGGGACTGGGGAAGATATCCTTTAATGTATTATCTCATTATAGAAGTGGCTGTCACTCTTTGATGATTTTATGAATCTCCTCTATTGCAGGTTTGTAAGTAGCCACCAGGGGAACGCGTGTGCAGGGTTCTTTGCTTTTATATGAAAGTAAGTGTTCCCATGGGATATTGGTTGCTGATTTTATTTTCTTGGAAATTGTCCCTTGTTTGTATCCTTTCTCTGCAGGGCGTACTGCTCCAAATTTACCTGTTTTCCTTCGCCACAAAAGAGTGGCAAATTGAGGGGTTTGATGGCAGGGCTCCACTTATATACAGTTAGTGGGATATGAAGAGACTGACATCACTGCCCTTCACTGGAGGAGTTCTCACTCTGCACGACTTCTCATCCTACTATAGTGCGACTGACTATGTTGCACTACGCGAGTGACGGCGTTCAACGCTGTCCACTGCTTCATGAATAAGGGGAAGTGAATTTGGGACTTCCTAATCATATTTATGTGAACAGATATGGAGTCACTATGCAAGGCGAGTTTGGACTTCGATGAATAACCCCTAAAAGTTTTTTGACTAGTATATACAAGAGTAACAGCTTATTTTATTATATCGCCAGGCTGGTGTAAACCAAGTCATCTCCATGGAGTTGGTACTGTCACTTAACGAAGTACAAAATATTTTCTCATTGAAAAGAGAATTCAATATCGATCTGTAATGGAAGAACCTTCATAGAAGAACACCGCAAAGTGTACCCCTGTCAACTGATCGATATTTATCAGCAAAGATTTATTTCAATAGGGAAACATTATTATTGATCCTTTATAAATCCAAGAAATTAAAAAGTACAGGGAAATAAAAATTGAACACAAAATGAGGTGAAATCAATCAATGTACTCAAATTGGTCTTAGTAAATATGTTACACAACAGTGTTAACCCCTTCGCTACGGGCAGAGATCGTGAGTTGTTAACTTGTCGCAGCGCCATAACCCGTACGGAGCCAGATAAATCATGGTTCCGTATCATGGTGTTGTGACCTAACCTGTACGCGGGTGGGGGTTCCGTGTCATGGCGCTGCGCCATGACATGGACGTGACTAGTATTTCTGTGTCATGGCGCAGCACCATGACACGTAGTGAAGGAGCTTCTGCCTCTTTCTTTTTGAAGTTTTCTTATTTCCTATTGTGCTATTTATACCTAGTTTCCTGTTTGTCAGATTTTTGAAAGTACTTACTTTTTTACTAGGACTTATACCACAGTAGTTACACTGACTAGTAGTCTATTTACTTTGCCTTTCTGGTAAACTGTGGGATGGTTACCCCATGCTGATTGCACCTTGATGCAGGTTTTGCAATATAACTTACATTAGTTAAGCTTCTTATTGCTGTGTTTATTATAAATCTGTTTTAAGTACACACAAATATTTTATTTAACCTGGTACTATTCTGACTATTTAAAAATTAATTAACCATTGCCCAGCCGAGCCTTGGCTTGATTACACCTCTGATATAGACAAAAAATATGTACAGTTTTAGTCATACACTTCTTAGTTTTCACCATGGGACTACAATCACCTACAGTATATTTCACAGGCTGTTTACAATAAACAAGAAGAGGAACTTTATAGGAGTTTCCCAAAATGCATCAGTAAAAACAGGTCACACTGTAAATGAGCAGCATGTAAAATTGATAGAATGTTTGGATGTTGAAAACTCAACATTGCACCTCACAGCTGTCATGCGAAGAATGTCCAAATAAAACTGCCAAAATGAGCTGGGTTGGTACGTGTTCATAAATGTATGCCTTACCACGGAATGTTTGGGACTCAGTTGTCAATATTAAATTTGGCATATGCATACTTTAAATAAGTCGAGTAGAACATCAGTTCTGTTTTTCTCTTTTAATACATTGCAACCACTTTTACTGCTTGCATTGTGGGATGTTTTTCCTGTTTTCTTATTGTGTATCTGTGACTTCTACTTTAACTGAAAATATGTCTCAGCATATGTCTCAGCATATTACTCAAGCAAGTAATTGATTTCTAAAAAAACTGTACCACACAAGAATTTACTAAATCACCTAAACTTTTTTTCGTTTTGTTTATAATAGCATATTTCCAATTAACAGATGTAGATAGGCATGTTCAAGAAGAAATGTACCCCTCCAACTTTTTCAAATCGAAATAATTTTTTTTTTTGTAAGACTGCTTTCATGATATACACTTTTAACATTTTAAAAAAATAGACATTTTTGAAACATTAGTCATTATAGCTGTTGCTTAGAGATACATAATCATTTGCAAATGTGATAAGTGTCAGCATATTTACAGCAGCATATCAGCAATATATAACTAATTAGGCGGAGGTGGGTTACTATTGCTCTGAAAGCAGATTTTACATATTAGTAGAAATTTATGTATAATCTCCAGTGTTTTTCCTCATGCATATTATATTTATAACAATATTAATTATTAATACTTCTCATTGAGACTGATCAGTGGAGGATGGATCATGGGACTCCCTTTGGGAATTCATGTTACACACCAATGACCATGGAGGACACCATGAACATATAACTTTAAATGAGATATGGTAGCAGGTCCACTGTTTATATAGCAACACTATGGAATCTTACTTCAAGACAGAAAACCATCAGCACTTAGTTATGGTTGTTCTAGTGCATATGGAATAAGGAAAGTAAATATTTTATAAGTAATAGGTTACTGAAGCGACAGAGTGTTCCAGACGTGGTCTTTAGTTAAGTGTATGCAGCTATCAAACTAGATTACTGGTACTATCATTTACAAATACTGTATATAATCATTATAAAATGGTTACTTGCACTTATGTTGCCTTTAAATATTCAATTAATCATATTTCCATGGTACATTAATCACAGAAAATCTTATGTGTCCGCATATTTGTATTTTACCTAACAGTGGGAGCTGCCATTCTGTGGCTCTAATGATCACAATGAAAAATATCATCAGTAGATTACAACAGAAGAAATGCCACTCTAATGGCAATAATGGTAAAGCATTTGCATTACTCTACTAATACATTGGAAAAATAATTTTTATGTATAAGAAAGACCACACAAAACATTCATGTTTTATCAATCCAGATGAGGTTCTGTTAACTGATGCTATTTAAAATGTACTGTTTGCTTCAGATTATCTCATATTCATTATTACCAGGTTCATTTGCACCTGTGGAGATAAGTATTTATTTTGGGATATTAAATAACTCATAACATTTCTAGTGAAACTTTTTAAATGCTTCAGTGGTGAAAAGTAGAGATTAGTAAAAAAAAGTCAGCATAGGACAAATGACCTTTGCATGGTCTATGATTGATGATCCAGTCCTTAAAATGGCTTCTAAAAAAATGAAAGCATCGCCATTCCAGTAATTTTTCAGCCAAGAATTATTTTACAAAGCCAAGTCTCAATGACAAACTAGTTTAAAGCCAAGCAGCCAGTTACCAATCCAAGTCAGCATCAATGAAAAAGTTGGAAGTCAAGCACTCAGAATACAGTTAAAAGCAATGTTTCTTGATTCAAAACAGTGTAGTTTCTATACACATAGGGTGATCCAGGGTGCACTGGCTCTGCCAATTACAGTTTTTGATTGGTGCTGTTTTGGAGACCTGTCCTTCCTCTTGCTTTATGGAATAGCCAGTTTTTGCATGATTACTGGAGGAGATAATGGTCCTAGTGGTGACAGTTGAAAAATGTATGGTCAGAGATAGGCTGAAGTCAGGGAAGGTGACAAGAATTGTAGTAGAGGGCAATTGCTGGCTAACAGGCAAACACTATTCCTGCTTTGACAAGAAACACAGGGACTGGTAGGAGTAATTGTAGATATCTGAAGATTGGTGAACATGGAAATGTGAAGAACATGAGACCTGCATTCCTTTGTTAGCCCAGTGGAGGTTTTGTGATGATCAAATTTAGTAGTGGTAGAATTGGTTGCAGCAGACCCGATCCAATGGAGTACAGTGCATGAAGAAAGTGCAAAGCTGCCTACTTCATGGATAAAGAAAGGATTGTCACTTCCCTTGACAATGATGAAGGCAATCAAAGATATGCACAAATGGGTGCCGGCTCTAACAGTGATTGTATTTTGTCCTCAGATCAGCATGTTGAGTGCACTGCTGTCTTTGTGCAATATTAATCAACTAAAAATAATACAAAATCCAGATGTTACAAGAGTAAAACCTTTCTTTCATGAAGTTAAATTAATATTTGGGGTATTACACACAACCTTGTAAGAGATCAGGGGTCAATGCAAGTAATTATGCAACCAACTTTTTTTACACGCTTTAAACATACCTATGATTTTATATGAGGATGGTTTAAGACATTAAAACAATAAGGTTTTTTTTAAAGCCCCCATGCACTTAAAGAAAATCAGTGGATTGGGACCTTTACAAAACACTAATATTCCTAGCGAGCACTTGAAGCACTTATTTCCCCTTAAAAAAAGGTGTAAGGGTCAAAATTGGCACCCAACATTTATCCTTTTCCCCCTACTCCAATCATTAAAATGATGAAGGACTGGACAAGACTTCTTATTAAACATTTGCTCCTCCCATCTTTTTATAAAGGGAGATGCTTTAAAATCTAAAGGACCTCTGCAATTGATTATTTTAACTCCCTACCAACCACTCAAGGAGTAAAAGCAGTCTAAAAGCCCACTATAGGTCTCAATTCTGGAATGGTAAGATAATTTGTTATTGGACAATTGGCTTTTAGATTCTGAGATTTATTTGCATCTGAACGCTTGGCTTCTAACAAGTTTGTTGTTGATGACTTGACTTTGCACCTAGATGCTTAACTTTGTAACTGTTTTTTACTGGTTAATCTAATAAATCTACTTTGGAATGTAATGTTTATAATTGCACAAGAAATGTTTATAATTGAGTTGTTGATAATTAACTGGTTTACTGATCCCTACTGATTGCATAAGCAAATGCTGAACACATTTTACAAAAGAGACTTGAATTAAATGTAGGACATCAACGGGTGCATAATACCATTTGCAAAGTGAGCCGAAGGCTTCGAAGCTCACTTCACACAATGGTGAATTAGGCTGTTAAAGAGGGGGTGAGGAGGAAATATTTGAGTATCATCAGTATAGAGATGGTGCTCAAAGTTGAATGATGTTATTAGGAGGAATAGACATAGAGAATTAGTGGGTCCTTATGGCACACTAACTAAAAGAGGTAAAGAGACAAATGTGGTTCCCTAAAGATGTCATTAGAAGTGTAAGAAAGGGTCAAGGATAGGGTAGTAACACAGATGCAGATATACTATATTTGTTTCAGTGAACTATTTCCTTGAATTACAGATGTATTCATCTTAATTTTGCCTACATAGCTGACTTTGTAATTTTACACAGCTCATCAGGATATATATAATGTGTTAGTATTGGTTCTCCATAGTACTGAAAGTAGATATGCAGTGTTATCTTGACTTGTCCTTAACTCATTAGCACAGTTAAATCATGTCATAAAGTGTTAAATGACAGTTGAACAGCTGAAGGCTAAACTTCTCAGCTCCTTCAGTACTAGTTCATTTCATTGATGAGTTTCAAGGTATGGTTTTACATGAATGTTTATAAACAAGCACAAATCTATAAAAGTCTTTTTTTTATTCAGTAATGCAGATAAAGCATTTACAATGTGAGACAAAAAAATAATCAATGCTTATAGCACAGTAGCAGAAATATATCACTGCAAATGTCTGCTGTTCTGAGAAATGTGGAAATGCAATCACCGTGTTATTTGAAGGCTTCATATAGTCAAACAAACAAATGTATTTCTCACAAAACAATTCTTCCAGCTCCAGAGTCTCTAATACTTTTGCATTAATTAGGATTTTAGGTAAATGACATAAGTGCCCTAATTTTTTATTTCTGCCAAGAGAACAATTAGGCTGTTGGAAGTAACAAATGGCCTGGATGCATGTTGCCTGTTGAAAATTTTCAAGCTACATTATTTCTGACAAGCAAAAACAAATAATAGTTGTTTTGGCCAATTTTTACCATAAGCGATGTCAGCTTTAGCAGATGCAGCAGAGCAATGGTTTCTTTGTTTTTTTTCTTTTTTTTTTTTTTTTATTGTCATGCCTCATTAAAGTGTGCTGACTCTTGTGGATTCTTATTTCCTTTAGGTAAATAGTTATTTACATGAATCATGGCATTTTTCTTTGGTGACAATTCCTAATTATTCAGAAGACCAAGGGTGATACATCAGCTACTTTATAGAAAGCTTCACCTAGTCAGACATTTTTTAAATTAACTATCCTTTCAAAACTAATGCTAAATTTTTAAAATGGACAAATTAGGCTGCTCTTAGCCACATATGGTAAATGTTTTAAACATTTCCCAACTGATGCTTACTCTAGAGAACAATTCTTCATGATGGAGTGGAAGTATTCTAAGCTCATCTGGGGGTCTATTTTTTTTGTTGCCAATGTTTGCCAGTTTTCTGCTCAGAAGGGATCATGATATGGCAGTGAACAATATATTCTGCTCATTATTTGAGGCTTCAGCAACTCCGCTCCTCCTTTAATCCTGTAGCTCCTTAATGTGCCACAGTGAATTGATAGAGTTGAGCTGTTGTATGTCAAACTAATGGAGACAATCTATCAAAATATGAGGCTTTTAAAAATATGTATTCTAATATAGTGCTGGTGCCATATGCTGTACTAAAAATAGAATTTTTGAAGATACAATAAAACCAGACATGAAAATCTTAAAATCAACATGTTATCACGTCGTATGATTAGATACATAAAACAACAAAGCAAAATAAGATATTAAAGGGGAAGTGTCACTGTTTTATTCTACTTTGGCTTTACTATGGATATGTTGTTTTGTTTCTTTGATTTATCCATTTATGTTTGGAATGGATAATGCATATTAACAACTTTTGAAAATAAAACAGAATTGTTAAGTATATGCTTTATCAAAGCACGGTGCAATGATCCGTTGGCCTTCTCTCTTTCCCCAAAAGAGCTATTGATCTCTTTTTCTTGTAGACTTGTTGACCACTTGAAAACATCTGTAGCTAGTAGATTATTTATTTATATTTTATTAGCATTTGTAGCGCTCCTCCTAGTGAAAGCCAAAGGAACTACAGAAGAAAGAAATTCTAAAAAAAAAAATAGCATAAAATATTAATAAAGAGGGCATTTCATTTTAAATGTATAAAACATACACTATTTCTTAATAGGCAAACTGATGATACTATATCAATTCATCCACAACACCTACTGATCTAGTTATATTCAGATTTAGTAACTCCAAAGCAGACCAGCAAGTTTTGAGTATGAAAAGAAATAGATCTAAGCCTCATTCTATATGTACGTTTCTTTACTACACACGATACCATCTATCATTATATTTTCACCAGAGCATAAAATGAGCAAAAGATTTTGAAACAAATAAAGACTGACATAAGCAAGCCAATGATCCATAATAAAAAAGGAAGCACAAACCATGTGGATTGAAAGCTTTAGTATTGCAATTACTTATTAAGAACTAGTAACATCACCTGTCATGGAAAAGCCATCCAGAAAGAAATATAAGAATACAGAGGGATACAAACCTGAAATAATGTAAGATAGACAACATGAATATGGACAAAGAAATACAAGCAGGAAAGACCTATTTACTGAAAACCTGGAGGGGAACATTGGTGAGTTATAATAAAACTATTCAGGACAGCTGTCCAGGCTTTGATAGGCAGCTGTAGTGAACCAATCAATAATAGTACATGTTGGACGTGCTCCAAAAAGCAGCCCTTTTTCCCTCTTGGGATATTGGTATATCAATGAATAGTGTTTGTTTTGGCACTCCTCTATTCTTATTTTAAATAGAATATACCATGTACTTTGATTATAAAGAGTATTCAATATCTTATATTAATAAATAGTCACTAAAATGCACATAAGAAACATCCCTTATTTTTAACACATTCAAAAGGTTGTTAGCTGACATTCATTTATTTCAGTAAAGAAAGTTTTTCTTTTTGTGAATGATTTTTTTTTCAAGCCACTTTAAAACCAGTTACTGTAATGGCACATGGATATAAACAATGAATTATCATTGTCAAGTCCCTCCCTTAAATGCCTGTTCCACAAATTGTGACCATTTGTTAAAGAGTTTTCTGTTAACAAACAGAAATGAAGCACAGTAGAGTCAAACTTTAAGATACTGTGTGGGAATTGTTTTTAAATAGGAGAGTTGAACTGAATAGTGACCACTTGAAAAGCCAAATGACCAGCAAGACACCAGTAAAAAAGCCAAACTAGCAACAACTATACAGTAAAAGCAAAACCAACTGCAAAACATCTCAAAAGCCAACACATATCAAAAAGTCTTGAACAGCAACAAAAATAAAAGTACAAGCAAATGCTCAAACCTGACCTGATAGAAAACTACCTAATATAAGTTTATTAGGCATTTCTCTGTGAGGTTGGGTCTGTAGATATATAAGAAAATGCAGAGCCATCAAAACATCAGAAGTGTCCAGACCCTTGGAGAAAAAGGAACTTTTTTTTTTACTCTGGGCTTATGTGGTATACCAGTGGCAATAGAGTAGAATCTCTGGATTACATTTGATCAAAAGAGAAGATCGGGGATTAAGAGCAGACATACAGCTCTTAATCCCATACTGGATTCATTTATAGTCCAAGCTTGAAAACATTTTGTTAATGGTCCCAACCCAAACCCCTCAGCCCACAAGAATTTGGGGGGTTATAGGATAAGCTTGGGGCAAATTTATATTAGATTTAATTTATTGAGGCTCCTCAACCCACCAAGACCAGGGGTTGTGTGTATGGGAAATGGCCAGTGGCTAACTCCCTTTAGGGCACTGACACCCTAACTAAGGGGTGGGTTCAATATTGACCCCCCCCCTTACCTAAACATATGTCCCCTACATCTCAGTACAAGAAGTGTAGAAGAGGGATCCAAGTTGTGTGTTTCATACTTTCCCTGTCAGAAGCAGTAGTGTTGCACCATGTTAGCCAGAGACACAAGCAGAGACAAGCTGAATATAATCTATTCAGTTAGTCAATAAAAGTTATAACCTATATTTGACTTGTCTCTGCTTATGCCCTCCCTACACACGTTTTTTTACTATAGTAAAAAGTTGCTGCTTCAGTACTGGATTATGCATTAATTTACTACCTTTATGCTTTAGTTTGTACATACCTGAAATCAACATGCTTGTACTGACTATGATAATGCTTTCAAAATAAAACCACTGTAAAACCACAAATTTCTTAAGCATTAAATGAAAAAATAGGGAAACTATTGTCTATGCAGACTACACAGATTAAACAATCTGGACTGCAAACAAAGTGAAAAAAATACAGCCAGCTCTACTGAAATACATATAACAAAGGGGATTCTTTCTTTACTTAAAGGGGAAAATTATAAGGGTCACTTTGACATGTCAATTTATATCGGTGCTTTTCTTTGACATTATTCAACACTTATCATCATTGTTTTTCTATTCACTGAATTTTTGAATTCTGATGATTTATAAAGGACCAAAAAAATACTGACTAAAGTGTTGAAATTGGCATTCTTTACACAGTTTTCAATGCGGTTCCCCTTCTGTCGTATACCGATGTCTATATTAATGGTCTTTTTTTCAAATCAAAAACTAATCTGCTTGTGGCGTAATGACCAGACCTACTCATGGGAAACAATCACTTTTCACCAGCCTAAATCAAGTGAACACTTTTTGGCAAAAAAAATTAATCCAAATGGTTTTATAAATTGCTGAAGATGGTGATGTCACTACGTCACCAATAATTCACCACCTTTATCAAGTCAAAAAAACTTTAAACATTAAACAAATCGATTTTTTTAGATGCCAATGTATTTTCAGCTCATTAATAAATGCCCCCCCCCCCCCCCCCCCCCCTCCCCTGATTATAGAAAGGGATCTACAAATTTGTGGAAAATTTTAGGGATTCTCTAATCACTTAGATGGATTCAGTTTAATTATGTTGATGATGTTCAAACCCTGGTCTAACAAAACCTTCCCAGTCTTTGTGTGCTGTAGATCAAGCCATGAAGGGATGTGACCTTAATATAATAGCAGCAAACCTCATTTGCTTACCTTTCGCTAATTAAAACATATACAGTGCCATTCTGCTATTATTTATCTTGCTCTCAGTTTGATCACCGCGGTAATACATTCTAACGAAAGATGACTGTGTCATGTAATTAAGCTGTAATGAAAGGGGGAAATTTGGAAAAGGTTTGATGCCTTTCCCCACCTTTTACAACAAATACAAATTAATTTATTATCAGACGAGAAGTGATCATATACAGAACTTATTCAGGATGAATAATGACTATTATTTTATTGATGGCTAAACAACAGAATTATTTTTTTTTAATTATAGCTACAAGAGTAAATATGTAAAACTGTATAATAGTATTATGAATCAAATAGAAATATATATATATATATATATATATATATATATATATATATATATATATATTGTACTGTTTTAATGAATTGCATCCATTTTTGCAAAATCACAGTGAAGGCTATTTGCTGATCTGTGCAATTCCTCTGTTCTAATCTCTGCATAATAACAGCTGTCTTGCTAGACAGACAGACTAATAACTAGATAGATAGATAGATAGATAGATAGATAGATAGATAGATAGATAGATAGATACAGATAGATAGATAGATAGATAGATAGATAGATAGATAGATAGATAGATACAGATAGATAGATAGATCCAGATAGATAGATAGACACAGATAGATAGATAGATAGATAGATAGATAGATAGATGGATAGATAGATAGACACAGATAGATAGATAGATAGATAGACACAGATAGATAGATAGATAGATAGATAGATAGATAGATAGATAGATAGATAGATAGATAGATAGATATCAGTGTTATTTCTGAATCAGACTACCACAGTGATTTAAGAAAAATGACTAGGTTTACAAATCAGATGGCAATATTCTCATTTGTGTTGAATAGTAAAATCAGATTTGCTGCTTCTGAAATTATTTTCATTTCATCTATATATATAGTACTGTACAAAGGCTTTAGGGAGGTGTGAGGAAAAGTCTGCAAAGTAAGAATGATGATTTATATTTCATCAATTAGCAAAAATGCAAAGTGAATTAACAAAATTGATATCTAAATCAAAGGGGCCAACCTTTGCCTTCAAAATAGCATCAGTTCTTCTAGGTACTCAGTCTGGATGTGCTATTCTTCAAACAAGCACAAGGAAACAGGCAGCATTGCAGATTGTAGAAGCAAAAGTTTATTCCTGTTATCTACTGCCTACCATTTAGCCTGCAACAGAATATGCCATGGATGGATTGCAGGCTGCCCTGACTTTTTGGGTTGAATTCAGATTCTGCTTCTTTACTGGCCGCACTAGACTCTGTCTGATTCTGACTATGATCTGTGATGACTATGTTGTAATCAAAACCTAAATTCTGCACAAAAACCTCATTGTTTTGATGTGTATTTACTGAGTCTCTGGCTCCATTCCAGAACATGTGGAATTCCTGCAAAGTACATTGTCTAAGATAATTCCATAATAAGTTGGTGTCAATATTATATTAGCCCTATTTGAATTATAAAAGGTATCCTACCAACATTTAGAAAAAAAAAGGCCAACAACAGAACTAATATATTGTTTGTTGTAAAATTTCTTAATACCCTCATATTATATTCTTGGTAATGTGATGATGGGGCTACAGGGCTTTTTTTTGTGATATCTTGAGTTACCTACTGGTATTTTAACACTAACATGCTAAGCAAATGCAATTTTGAATTTTTATTAAAATTAATTCATTTATTTTTTTTTAACACTAGTGCTTTCATTTTGAAGGGACCCTGGCCAGTGTCTGCTTGATTATTCATAATATGTCACTATCATGCCAATATAAAATAGTACTATATTTTCAAACATTTACTAAATAATAACATAGTTAGAACACTTAATGCAGAATATATTATGCTATCCTGCTTCTGTAATGCTGATAATCTCTAGTGAGTAGAATTAGAAAGGGACTTTCAGCAGGTCATGATGAGTTGACACAAGAACTGAACCATTTATCTCTAAGTCTTACTCCTTGTCATAATTACAGTTTAAATAACTCTAATGATAGTTTTTTCCTTCAGTAAAATACACAGTTTCTAATGGGAAGAAAACTCCTCCAATGTTATTTTTCACTGTGTTAAACTAAGCAATAACATCTCAAAATTCTGATAATTGCTAATAATAACTCAAAATACATAACTGAAATCAATCCAAATTGATAACAAGGGACAGCTCTTAAATGAAATAAAAAGAAGTGACAAGAATCAAACAGTCCAAACTTAAAGTCCAGTCATGTGCAGCTTTCTTCATGTAAAGAAGGGGAATTCACAATCCTCATCGAATGTAGAAAAGGTGTAAAAACCTTAAAAAAAGTGCAGAAAACATCACAATAGTCCTTTACCAAATAAATGTATAGTGGGACAGGGATATAGAAAACCACCAATAGGGCAAAAATAGATTATGATTCAATAATCATAATAAATAGTGATAAGGTGAAGGAAATCTTAAAGTTCCACCATCAAAGTGAACACACATGCTGAAACACACTAGTAGTGGGAATATACTATACTATAAATAATAATGTCATCATATTTAATAGTATAACAAACATTTAAGAGAGGTCTTTCCAAGTGTAATAAATTTTGTCCCAAATATTGAAAATGCATGAAATGCATTAATAGTTACCATATATTCAATCTGTGCACTCAAAATTCTAAATTGTGTAGAGAAAGTATAATGTTTAGATATTTTCTAATGGGAATGGGTGAGGTTTGTTTAATAACATGGCTGCTATCAGTAAAGATAAAAACAGACAGAGAGCAGATGAAGCTCTGAGTGGGAGTGAACACAGGACCACAGTTGTGCTAGGCAGCAATTCTAACCACTGAAATGTTATAAAGGAATATATAGTTTTTTTCTATATACTCATGAAGATATATATATATATACTGTATATATATATATATAACTAGTTCATTGCAAGAATAACATATTTTCTTTAAAAAATTTCACATGTTTTCTGTCCATTTTGGACACAAACACTAGTTTAAGAACAGTTTTTAGTCTTAAAATACAGTGAAGGCATCAGAAACAAAACTATCTCACAGTCTGTTTAATGTTTACAGATTTCACCATCACAGTCCCCACTGGTGTTCCCTTAGGGTGACTTGCCTTGTCTTTATGGGGTTACCTCTTTGGGATGTTTTGTTTCCAGAATGTAAACACAGGATATTCTTTTCACACAATGACTTCCTAACTAAGCAACCATCTCTATATCCGATCTGCAGTTCTCACTACTTATTCTTAAAACCCAGACTGGACATCATTACCAACAATTTGTCAGCATGCAGAGAGGGATAAATAGTCCATAAAGTATCTCTTACAGTAAAAATTAGTAACCACCAAATAAGCCCAAATTCTCCACCAATTTGGAAGTATCATGCAAGTAGTCTGCACTAGAATTTATTCTATGTAAACCTTCTAAATTAGTGTGTATTGGGTCCTATTTATCAAAGGTCAAACAGATTTTGAATGCAATTCACTCATACCATTTTTACTATTTTGCAAGTTCGTATCCTTTGGCTTGCTTATCATTTTTTATGCTTGTCATCAATCATTTTTCCACTTCTTGATCTTCAATACCTTTTTTGTGTAAAATCTTTAAATACACAATTATACAATATTTATTAATATCAGAACTGAATATTATCAATTAAAATTCACTGACAGCTGACAGGCCTAATGTTTATGAAAATTATGAAATTCTACTGAGTTATGTAATTTTTTTTTAGTTTTTAGTGATCTGTTTTCTTTCTTATGCAATAAAAAATCAATTTGGTGAAACAAATCAAGAAAAGTGGAATTTCGCATTTTGATTAAAACAACGTCGGACCCGTGTGACATCATGTAAAAGGCCAGAGCAGGAGAAGATCTGGACTGCTCAGTGGACTGGGGCCTGTAGCCCATCCTGGATAGGGCTCTATGGGCCTACTGCTACTGGACACTCTGGTCCACCAGTGGACCAGTCCAAACATGGAATCAAACATTACCATCATATCCATAGTGCAGGTTGATGTTACATACCTTCACCGCGATCCAGCGGCGTCTGTGTCCTCTCCAGTCTCCCGTGCTGAGTAGAGGCAGAAGTGCTCTCTGCGTGAGAGGCCGGCAACTCATTTTTGAATGACATGCATCGTTGCCTAGTAATGACACCTGTCCCTCCCCCTGCACTCATTGCCTGAATGTCATTCTACTTTAGGCTAGCTAAGTCCTGTGTCCAGTTCCTAGTACTTTATCAGCCCTAGTCCAGTATCCAGCTCATGTGTTCAGTATCTGCTCCTAGTATTCTCCTTCTAACTGCTCCTACTTGTACCAGTGCATTATTAAAGAGACAGTACCTGTTATTTCTTCTGTAACCAGCTTTCACTAACAGGGGGGTGAGTCTGAGGGCCACAATTTGGGAGTCTCCCTGCTGCAAAGGCCATACCCTCTTGCGGGGGTCAAAGGTGAAGACCAGAAGCTCATTAGACTCCACGCCTCAGATAACCCCATGCCAACCCTGTGGTGATAAAAGGGTCCACTACATCTGTGACAGTAGAGTAAAATTCCTAAAACTACATGCATTTTTTCTGAGCATATCTTTACTTATAGTGACTTAGTTATAAACCTAAACTGAAAAGTTTGTTTACCCTAGCATAAATCATACCCATCAAAACATATCTGTAAATTAAATCTTTCATTTTAATGATATTTTCTTCATATAACACACACCATGAACGAAACCCAAATAATGAAAAGTCCTCTTTTTGCTTTCTTTCATATTTGACACTAAAAACTAAATGCAGTCATGAAATTCTTTTTTTTTATTGTTTGTATCCTCATACAGGATCTATTGTACAGTGTTTTTTATCTCCTCTTTGTACTTGCAATAACGTATTATTTGACAATGAATCACTTTAATGGATTGAAACATAAGCATGTGAATTGAAAAATAGATACATTAGTCAAATCAATAAATAAATATGAAAATATATATCTGCTATGAAAAAAAAAAATAACATCTTGGCAACTGTGTCCTCGAAGTTGGACATGAAATGTTGAAATATATATCTGTAAAATATGGCTTACTGTGTCAGATAGCCAATGCCTGCAGCCTAAAAGGAATTTTGAACACTGGGCAAGTTATATTTCATCATGAAAATCATAAAATAAAGACATTAAAATGAAGGAATGATTGAGTGCTGCAGGACGTTTTTAAAATCACCCTTCAGTCTCAGGCTGGAGTAGTTTAGAATAAGACATTGCACAGTTTTCATATAAATTTGCTTACAAATAGCTTCTTTTAACAAACAGTCTTTCGAGCATGCCCCGCAAATATTTTTCTCTTGTGCTACTTGCCTTCAATATAATCCAAAAGAATTCAATGGAAAAAGCATGACTATGTCATTTTTCTAGAGTATTCCTTAACATGCACAATACTCAAAAGAGAAATATTATTGAAATGTATCTATAGCCATTTATATATTTCATGATTGGTATTTAATTATTGTACAGCAGATCTTGCTTTGTTTCTTGTCTACTTCTTTTTCCGCTTCTAGAGGAGGTATCTTCCATTTCACATATTATTTATCTTTGATGCAGGCTTAAATTATGTTTTTTTGTTTTTGTTTTATAATTTTACTAGGTTTCATAAGCCTGACATTGCTGCTATATTGATTGATTTCTTTCTTGCTTAGTAATGTCTATTGCACTGCTAAATTGGCCAGCATAAAGTTTTATCTTACAGCACTAATGCAAAAAAATAGATGTCTTTGTGTTGCCTTCAGCAATCTGTAAGCTGATCCTAGCAGAATGCAAGTCTCAGAAGGGGAATCCCTACTAAGCACAAGAACAAACTCTTGTTTTTTTAATAAGTGGGTTGCGGCTTCAAGTGTTATGATTAAGAGGAAGTAAGGTCATGCACGCAAGCAGATAAGAACTCTTATACGTATGTGGTGGAAAAGAAATCCAGTCATGTTTTTACTGCCAGTGAGTGGACTTATTGGTACAATATGGGCCTCTGTACAAAATGTGCACTTCTCCCCACCCACTATCATAATTTTATAGAAAATCACTTGTTTTCATCATTTGGTAGTAGCTATGTGCCCTCCCTTCCCATGCACCCAATAGTATATATATATCTTGTCTGCCTGTCTTTTCTACCACTGGTATTTGTTAGAAATGAGTAAACTTCTTTAGAAATTTGCAGTGTACGTATCAATTTTGATTGGTTAAGTTATTTCTTATGGATTGATTAACAGAAAAGAAGAAGAGGGTCACCGAGCATTTTTTTTTTAAACAATATTTTTGTTTTTATATGGGAGATGGGGCTTAAGCAAACAGTGATGCAACTTTTATAACTAGCCAGAAACTGCTAATTCTTACTTTTCTCTACCAGTTTCCCCTGAAAATAGTACAGAAAAATGCTCATGTGAATTATGCATGCCTGTGTCTTTCAAAATTGCAAATTTGCAGTCTTGAATGCATACCAACAGAACAGCAACACTGCAACTTTCTATCAATAACATGAAGGCTGCATGCTTTTCAAATAATAACCTATGGAATTTTTAGCTGCTAGTGCAGTGTACTTGACTACTGGAAAATCTGCTAGCAGTTCTGTAAACACATCAAATCCAGTTCCTAGTACTTTATCATCCCTATTCCAGTATCCAGCTCATGTGTCCAGTATCTGTTCCTAGTATTTCCTGCAAACTGCTCCTACTTGTAGGAGCATTTAGTTAATAATCCCAAAGGGGATTATTTATTAAAGGGCAAATTCACCTAGTTTAGTATGTCACTGCCATCAGAAAGATGTAAATTCTGTTCTTTTATATGAAGCTGCAGATAGACTTGTTGAACAAGTGAATAGTGTCAGATGCTGTCAGATGCATTGTGCAGCATAGTCACGTTGACAATAGTGAGATGCATAGTTATGGAAAGTTAGGTGAAGTGACGAAACTGCCACTTTTGACTATGCTGCACTATGCATCCGACAGCATCCAAAGCTGTCCAACAAGTCTATCTGCTGTTCCATGAATAAGGAGAAGTGAATTTGCATCCTCCTGATCTTAGTGATGTGAACAGATGCAAAGTCACTACCTAGGTGAATTCACCCTTTAATAAATAATCCCCATATTCTTATGCTCTCTGCTATACACTTATCATAGCCCCACAAAACCAAAAAAGATAGGGAAAACCCATGTTTGTGAAATTGTAGGAGGAGATTTGAAAATCACTGCTGTATACCCCTGTGGTATGTGAGTGAAGAGCCGCTAACTGACATTGCATATACAACACAGATTCTACTGTTGAAAACTGTTCCTGCTGACATGGAAGGACACATGCAAAAAAAGCACATGATGGTCACTTTATGTTAATGGTTCTCCTGAAATTGTACAATTGAGGTGAAAACCAACACATCAAATAAACCCAAAGGATTTGGGCTAGTGTTCAGGGATAGAAATGGTCTGACTCCAATTTTCCGCTGTCCAAGGTCACTTTTCTAGTAATGTTAACAGCCAGGTAGTAAAGTATATTTTAACCTACAAAAAAAAAGTTCAGAGTTTTTTTTTGTAAATTCTCCAAAATTGGGGTTTTGGAAATTACATTTTCCATTTCAATAGAGAAAAAAATGTATTTAAAAAAAACAGTAGCACTAAACACTGAAAATGACCATAATACATTTATGTAGAAATAGTCACTATACTGTAATTCCCATAGTATATTACTGTTCTCATTGGGTACCACATTCCATTTCTGATTTCCATTATTGCATTATTGTTTTTAGTGTATCAGTGAAAATGTAATTAATTACCAACATTTGGCAAAATGAATCATTTTCACAGCAAAAAAAATTCTAGAATTTTAAAAAAATTTACTAAAAGGCATATTATCATTCTAAAGTCTTCTATACTTCGAAAAAAAAATTCCATTTCTTAGGATTTTCTCAATTTAGTGATTGAAGATATATATTTAATTTCCATCAAATGAATATTTAAAATGCCCATTTTGGTCTTTGCACAAGTCAATTATCACAAGCACTGAGTTGAAAAGCTCACTTTTCTGCACTGATGAAATTAATGGATTGTTAATAGCATAAGCCTGCAGCAGACTCTGTAACTATGTCCTCTTGTTTAGAAATATATATATATATACAAACAACAACAAAAAAACAGTTTCAGTTTCTAAATGTTCAAATTTCACTTGTTGGTGTTTTTAATGTCTGCTGAAAAGCACTCTGATGTCTGTGCTATGGAAACTTTATGCATAAGACAATGAAATATTCTAAGAGATCATAAAATTGCTACAATAGTTTTATGTAGATATAAATGGTTACAATATTCTGAAATCTAATAAAATGTAATACTGGCAATCTCAGGTCCCCAATGGGCCAACAGTAACTCCCAAACAGCTCCTATGGGCCACACAACCCACCAGTGTCCCCAACTCTCTTCAGTGACCCTAAATATCCCCATACTTGAATATTACACCCAAGCCCATGATTGCCTGCAGAACCCCAGGTTGCCTAGCATTCCCCTGGTAAAGATTTTCCCATGCACCAAGAATTACCCTTGCTCAATGCATATTATGCATATTACCACCAAAGAGGATTAGATTGACCATCTATGAACCACCATGCTCTTGCATGGCCTCAACTTTCCTCCACATACTTCCAGTATACTTTCTAAGAGCCATAGAATGCACCCTTAACAGACCCACATTTCCTCTTATAAATTCTTTCTTCAGTTCCAGATTACCCTTAATAAATATGAAATTTCCCTCCCTCAAAAAAAAAACAGTTTGCTCCTTTACATATTATTTTTGCTCAGCTCCATCGGTGAAATTTAATAAAGTCGGAAAGACCACTGTCACTCTTTCCGAGTTTATTGTGCTAGATCTCGCATTATTCTCATGAGATTATCACTCAAGTTTTTTTTATCTCAATTTTTTGATAATTTTGCGAAAGAAAGCTAGCCATACTATTAATGGTTACCTATCTGTTGAGAAATACCAAAAAATCGAGATTAAAAAAACTTGCACAATAATCTCATGAGAACAATGCAAGATCTCACGTGATAAACTCAGAAAGACTGAGAGTGGCCTTTTCCGACTTTATTCAATTTCACCTTTAAGCTGAACTTTCTGCAGGTAGCTCACCAAAATCAACCACTAATGCAACCTGGATTTAAAATAACCCTCTGGATTAGCCATGGGTACTCCTAGATATTTTGTGATTGCTGATATGTCTTGGAGTACCTTCCATTCAAACAGATTTCCCTTGTAAACTACCACTTATGACTGTTGGTTTATACATACGTTGTTTCCTTTTAGCTTGTTGGTACCTGTTGGTACCTGTTGTTGGTACCTGTTTTAATTTCACAGGCACCCATGCTTTGTTGGAGTGTTTTTACTGGTATAGGGTTAATATGAACAAAAACTAAACTTTGAATGAAGCACTAATATATCTGTGTCTTAAAGTACCTTCCCCATTAATATTTAGTTTGACCAAGGAGAAATTGTTGCTTTGCATTTAGCTTTGCTTTGTTATTTATTTATTTATTGGTATTGCAATTTGAATGATATATTCCATGGGTGTTTTTGTCCAAAACTGTGCATTAACAACAAAAAAATTGTGTATTTAGATAGCTAAAGGACTATTTTACTGGTGGCACTATTTTGACTAAAATTGCAAAGTACAGTTTAGTTCTTTTATATCTTTAAAGTATTATAGTTTTGTATGGGCGTATTGATTTGGGTTATTTAGAGTTAAAAACTAAAAGTTAGTCCAGGACCTTGGGCTACATCTCTACAGGTACAGTACCTTTGTGTAGGCTTGTGCATTATCTATTTTAGGGTGTTTAGTAATAGAATTATACTCAGGCATACCGGTTATCATTCTGTTCAAAAGATTGTGTTCTTCAGCTCTCAGCTACAATGTTAAAATTTTTTAAAATAATTTTTCATTGTGGAAAAATAAGAAAAAAAGTCAACAAGCAATTTCTAATTACAAAATAATCTACACTCAGGTACAACAACCAACATTGTCTAAATATCCTAAGCTAAGTTATTTGTAGAAACATGTTTTATGTGGGTATTTCTATTTTATATGGCAGTTAATGCAGAAAAATGCAAAATATACATTCTAGTTTTATTTTATTACATAAATTTCTTTTCAGTTTTTCAATTCAGGGTGTCTCCTGTGCAGGATAGGGTTTCTAGCGTTAATAATTATTTTTTATATAGAAAAAAAATCGACAGATAAAAATTAGAATTTTATTTTATTCTATAATTTGTCATAAGGAGTAACATGCAAATTGTGAAAAACAACTTGACTTTGGATGTTAAAGCCCAAACAGTGCTAAAAAATATCGAATTTTTTTCTCCGCAATGATATTGGCTTCACTCCAAAAATTATACATAAACATAAACAACATGCATATCTAAAAACAGCTCAGCAATATGTGGTGAAAAAAATATTCAGGCCGGCTATAGCACTTACAGTAAATGGTTAATAGCTATATCCATGTACAAGATTATGTCTATTTATAAATGTTGCATCACCTAAGGTTTTGTGGTATATTGCAGCCTAATAAAAACTGAATGAAAAAAAAGTCATTCAAATAAGAAAGCCAAGCCATGCAAATTAATTTATATGTATATTATTATTTATATGTGCATGCAGGCCCTCCCCTTTCTGTTTATAAGGTTAATTACCTTAATAGCAAGCTTGCCATTTAAATTCCTCTACAGATAATAAATATATACATATACACACACACATACATAAACAACTGACAAAATAAAATAATGTGATTAGTTGTTAATTGTCTAAGATCTTCCCCAGCTGATATACTAACCCAACTATTCATACAATGGCTTACTATTAATTATGCACATTCCTTGTATATTTAACACTATCAAAGCTGCAATATACGCATACTTAATCGACTGTTTAGTTAACCAGCAGCGTTTCATCATTACACTGATGATATTTTGTTTTCACATATGTTTTCAGCATTATAATATTTAATAACAGCTAGACATCTGTGCCTCCATATTCTCTAATTATAACAATCTTTCAGTGGTAAATTCAAGTAAATCAACTTTTCTGGGCGCAGCAATAATACTTTTCATATGGCCACCACTCTTACACATATACACTATCTTTATATTTTATTCAGTGTACTGCATATTATTAGGTTCCAGACAAGCAGTGGTCATTTATTATAAAAGTACCTTCTGCAAGATATAAGGTAGAAGACAGCTCAAGTTATGTCCCTTATATTTGCCTGAAAACTTTATTGCTCATTATCTAATGAGCTGTGATGAAGTGACAGATGATTTATTGGGAGGCAAAATCGGTGTTGCAGTGGCGAATGCATTTTTTTTCTTTTGTGTTGCAGACACTATAAAAAATATAGTCCACTATCTCACTATCACTTGCAAATGTCCACAGCTCAGATGCCACTCTGCGTTTAATTCGATTCAATCCACTTTTGTTACCTTAAGATTGAGTTTGCCTAATTGAGCCATTTGATGGGAAATTGTGAATTCCACTCATTTACCAATTCACATTAAAGTTTCCCTTCCCTGGACTTTTATTAATGCTTTTAAGAAGCGGGTCATGTTCATTTGAAAGTAGCAAACTTACAGGCCTATAAAATGCATATGTTTTTTTCATTTTTTTTTTTTTTTTGGTTCTAGCCAACTGAAATTAAACAGATTAAATTATAAAATAATTGTATAATACATATTTCTTCATAATTTGCGCTTTAAATACAGCCTGTGTCTATAAAACCTAAATGAAGTTCTATGTTGCTTTTAATAGATGAAAATGATATTGTGTTAGTATGAAAAACAGAACTAATCAAAATATACAATGTTCTTATAAAATGTTAAAAGGTTGCTTAAAATGTGATTTGCTGAGGTCATTAGTAAAGCCTTAAACCAAATATGTAAATGGTATCAATAAGCTTTGTAATGGTTACCATAACATTTTTAAAGAACATGTTTTTAAGAACTTAAGTTGCTTTTTAACAATGAGAGACCTAGCTTGGAATCAGATGTTAAGGGTTGCCATATGATGCCTGTACAACTTAATGGCACAATTACGTGTACTCAGAATATCCCAGTGACTTAATAAATACAAGGATAATGAAATATGATTCCACAAAGAGATCACATGCATCATTATAACCAGGTAAATGCCAACACGGTGACATTATTAGCAGTTCAGATTAAAATACAACCCCCTTTAAAATGTAGGTAAATTTAGAAGAATTTGTTATTCATTATGCATGCACATGATTGCCTTGTATTTATCAGTTTTCTAAGTCCTAGAACAATCTTATGTAACCCCCTTCAATATTTTACTCCAGTTTTCCTTCATAACTTACAAGAGAAACTCAACCCTGGTGATTTTTTTGTTTATTTATTTTTCTTTATCATGCATTTGTTTACTGAGATCTTTAATAGAATATTGTCCCTGTAGTTAGACAACAGTCTAACTAACAAGTCCCTACTAGTTGACTGTTTCAGCTATTAAATACATTCCATAATAATGCTGAATTTTAATATACATCTATATTGAATATTATGTACATTAAGTGCAAATTTATTGAACAAAATACATATTTAATTGATAGGAGGTTAACAGTGAATTAGTCAGAAATAAATATAAGTATTTTTAATTAAGTATAATCAAATAATTAGATCCTACTCTATAATATTTATTTCTAATGCAAGATGCAGCACCTGTAAAGGGTAGTATCATGTAGTTTGTTAATGATGTTAAGATTCCTTATTTGATGTAAAATCTTGTTTGGATATTCTGTTAAAAGTAGTTTTATTATGCTGTCAGCCTTTAATTTATTATAGCATAGTCTTGATGACTAATATGTCAGCACTAATTATTTGAATCGAATATTTTAATTTAAAGCTCTGCTGTAAAATTTTACACTTCATTTTAACTTTAAACACATTGGTATTATTTGATTGATTTACGAATTGCATAGGTGACCAGCAGGTGTAGGTATTCCTATTCACACTGATGTGTATTAAATGAGACCACATGTCAGTAATTGTGTATGGAGGCGAGTATAAAATATGCCTTCATACGTAATACAGATCATGAATTCAAATTGGTTCAAGCTTATTTCCATCTGTAACTTATACTGTATTAAAGACATTTTTTGCAAACATGGGATTTCATGAGTTTACTAAAAGGTTACTAAAAGTCGAATGCTCGATGCCCATACCAGCAGAGGTCTTCTTTTTACACACAAAGAAAAAATAATAACCTCCTTGAACAAACTTCAATCAAGTGATGACTGAATCTGAAATGTAAAAATGCAAAACAATCAACTCTTTTTACGCAATGTATAGTTTTAAGGCATATAGGAATAAATCAGTATCATTTAATTAGTGAAGTAAAAAAAATGATCTTTCCTTTGCATCTTAATATTTTCATTCATTTTATCTTATATTGCAGCATAGTAAATTATTGTACAATACAACGTATTTGTTAATCATGCACCCTCTGGTTGTATTTATTATAGAAAACAGTTATAATGATCATATAATTAATCAATCAATTCAGACTTGGTTAGGTTACCTAGTCTATTCTGTGTCATTTTTACAGAAATATATCTATCCATTTATTTGTTGATGAGCAACCCCCCCCAAAAAAAAAAAAAATTAAATGGGTTTATTATGACATATAAATTGAAACAAGTCTAATAACCCCACCAAAAAAAGGTCATTTGATACCAACACATTCACATACATACACTAACTACAGTTCAATAGTTTTCAACATACAAGACAACGAGCGTTGAATGTTTTTTGTGATAAATATAGCATATTTTCTGATCATTAACAGTGATTTGCCATAAAGTGACTGAAGAATTTATATTTTTGCAATTCTTCATCTGTGCCTCATTTTTAAAATATTTCATCACGCTTTTGCTATTTGCACTAACCACTTTCTTGTCAACTGGAGGATGGACGACAGTATAACTATGAGATATTTCTTCCTCTTATAACAATTTCAAGCCACAACCTATGATGAATTATTGGAGACCTCACAAGGAAGTTCTCTCTCCACTTAAACCTAACAAAATTACATACCATTTGTGGAAGAAAAAAAAATAATTTGAGATGACAGCTTCAGCACACATCCTGTAACTTTAGTTAATGACATATTTTAATAGCTCTGGAAAATAAATAACTGCTCTGCACTACATTTGATACTGCACTACAACGCAACATGGATCTTAGCTTGTTGAAAAATAAATACAAAATAATGTGAAATCTCATCTCCAGAACACAAACAAATGTATGGGACAGAACAAACAATGGTGATACTTTCTGGTACACATAAAGGGAAAAGCTGTATTCCTTTGTTTTACTGATGTAGGTCTGACTTTGCAGCACTACCTTCCATTTTCTATATGTCATAAATTATTAGTATAGCTGAATTTTCAGCACTGGACAAGAAAACACATTTGTGTTAGAAAATTAATTTGAGAACAAGCCTCCCAGAAGTAATCCATTGACTATGCTATAGATCTGAAAAAGAGAAAGAAAGTTCTTTAGTGCATGATGGAAAAACTTTTATATTTCAGTATTTATTGCTGTAGAAAGTCAACTGTACTTGGGATTAGTTTCAAATGTTACTGTATCCGTACACTAAAAATTCAAGGGTATATAAAAAAATTACATTTTCAAAATAATGGTAATAATTGAATAAGCATTTTCTAATTCTTTGTGGCATTTTCATGAACTTTGTCAAGCCAAACTACTCCAGATGGGTCACAAAAATAGTGAAGCTTTATATGGTGGAATCATATTTTGTACAGACTAATTTCTTAAGATAATTGTTGCAGCAGTTGATATTCAACTGATTTTCATTCAGTTGAACACAATAAACATTTTGGGGTTATGTATCAAGCATTTTTGGGATTTTTAAAGATCAAAAATCATTTTTTGATATAAAAAAAAATGCATAAAAAAGTTATTTCTTACATGGCAAAAAGAGTATTTTTAAATAGGCAATACCGACATAATCAAATAAAGTCTGTTCTTCCAGCAATAGGCTTTTAAAAAACCTTTTCCACTTTGATAAATATCCATAGAATTGAGCCATCCTGGTGTGTAAACAGTAGTTTCTCCATAGGACTGCATGCATTGGTTGAGCGAACTTTGAGTGGGATTTACAGTACTTTGTGAGTGATATATGATATTTGTGTCTTTTCTGTGTAAACTATTTTCCTCTGTTTTATTAATCCATTATATGACATGAACATGAGATTCAAATATTATGACATGTTATACCACTTGTGCTTTTTCCATAGTAATATAATCTAAACCTATGACCTGTCTAAGCTCTGATCTTTTAGCTTATTTTGTGAAAGCCAATGTGGCATTTTTAATAATGTTATTTTAAACAAATTTTTTTCTTTATTATCTTTTCTATTATTATTTATATTTTTTCTACATGTATACACTTTTCCATATGTATTATCACTTTATTGTTTGGTTTTGCCATTCAACATATTATGTATGTATATAACTTATATACATTAACTTGGATCAGATGCATTTTTGGGTACTGTGCCACTTTAAGAGGTGAGAACATTGAACTTATAACATACTGTATAGTAACTCTGTTTGGTAGCACTTTGTCTATGATTAAGCGCTAGATGAGTATGAAACATGTAAGACATCTCTGTTCTCCACTTTGCTGTTTTGCTGCATGAATATTTTAATGAAACAATAAAGTGGATGACTTTATTCCATTGGGGTGCCGAGGATTTACTTGTTTCACACTGGCTGTGTTGCCTTGATTTATCTTAGCCAATTGAAATAATCCTAATTAATCGTGTCACCAAGTATTATAAGACAATACCAAAGCAGCTAAGTCTTTATTTCAGTATCTATTCTCCAGAAGAGTCACATGGTTCTTCTTCTACATCTTTAAAATTCCAGAACTAAGTGCAAAGTGCAACCCTGCTCATTGATTTAAATGACCATTTTGTGATACTGGAAACCATGCTTTATAGTTCCTCCCTTTTCACTCTCACTTTAGTCAAGAAAAGAATTTCGGGAATTCTGGAACAAAAGATTAATTTGTAGAGATAAAGCAGGGGAGGAAGTTGCACATATATGGTAGAATATCTTGAAATAGAAAAGATCTTTAAAATAAAAAAATAAGGATTCTTGGAATGATTACACATTAGAACATAAGATGATTTAAGTTTATTTCCAATAAGAGTTAGGACTCTTTAACAAAACAAATTTATACTTCAAAGAGCACAAATGATCGGATGTATGAAAATATCTGATTGTGTGTTTCATATTTCTTCTCATTTTAATACAATGAGGAACATGATAAATATTTAATATGCATGTCAGCAATTAAATTAAAACACAAAATGCTCTTTTCTTGTTCTTTAAACATAAAGTGTCACATGAGGCAGGTTTCTAACATAAAAAAGGCAATCACCTATAAAAGGATCTCGTATAAAAGGATCTCTAGCGAGTGAATGCCATGAGGCTAATTCATGAAAACTCTTATTTAGATGTTCTTTAGAATACTGTAATAGTTGTATGAAAAAGGGATCTGCTACAAACATGTTCAGCTGCCCACTAGAATTAACTTCTAAAGAACACCTTCATCAGGACTCATTTGCTAAGGGCCTGCCATTTGGATTGTCCCCAATTGCCTAAAATCTTTATTCTTAAAAGCAGTTATCTGATAAATGACACTATTATGTTATCTAAAAGTTCCAGTTGTCTCTAATATTTCATATCTATGCTTGAAGCTAACAAACTAAATAAACATCAGAAGAGATGTCCTAGTGGTCCCTTGTTTCAAATTATGCTATATAACGCTCACTCAGAACCTTAGTGATGGAGAGCTGTAAGGTTCCATGGACTGATTATCACCAAAGTATCTTTAGGGTTAGCATATTATCCAGTAGGTCTGTCTGTACCAGAACATTGTTGCTGTTCTATTTATCAAACTGTGAAACTGTTATTTTGCTCATGTCTTTGTGTACACATCACCTATATATCAAGCTAGAATTTCACCACAGTTGCCAATTGTTTTACTGCATTTCAATTTTAAAAGTGTAGTTCATTAGCAGATTCTGTAACACCTTTTTTAGTTATTATTAGTGTGAAATAGCTCTTTTGATGCCCTTCACCAGCCATTTTGTAATAAATTATTCCCGTTTGAGACAAACAAAAACATTATTCAGTAAGCAATAGAAAGTGCAACTATGTAATATTAAAAAGGAATGATTCCACATCATAATCAGTATTTTGACTGCAAGTGGATTAGATCGTAAATTGCATTTTTTTACATATATATTCATACATATCCTGTAATTCATTCCCTAATGTCACCCCCCCCCCCCATAGTAGCTATATATTCAGCTTTTTTTATATCACACAATTTTCATATTCCAGGATTGCATTATGGACAAACCAACTGGTGACAGCTCCAAGCTGTCAGGAACCACAAATATTATCTAATTTCATTAGTAACATTTAAGAAATGTAACAGATAATGCTCTTGGGGGGGGGGGGGAGGCTGTTCAGCAAATGCTGTACTAGCTACCTGTGAAAATCAATCTTCTTTCATTTTTAAGTTAATAAAGCAAGGATTCTACAAGGCATGCTTTGCCTATTGGATTGTATATTGCATTTTTTTTACATTTATATTTATACATATCCTATAAATCATTTGCTAATGTCACCCCCATAATACTTTTATATTCAGCTTTTACTAGGCATGCTTAAATTCCTGCTAGATCATTATTTAAGGGATCTCATTGGAGGAGCTATAATGTCAATCATCATTTAGCCCCTCCCAACACAATTCAGGAAAGATAAGGCAGGCTAACAGGGAAAATGACAGAGAGAAACACTGTATAAAGGTACATTTATTAAAATCATATATATTTACAAAAAAGTTTATTTCATTAGTACAACCTAAATTAGTATTAGAGTTTTAGAGTATTTAGAGTATTAGAGTGACAGGGGCACTTTAAGATATCTTCTACTAAGCAATTTTGCCATATTTTACTTAATAGCAAACTTATATGTAAAATGTTTATTTAATTAAAGGTAAAAATGATTGTGGAAGTATAAAATAACAGTAAAAAATTGGTTTATCTAATCTGTAATTTTATTTATTTCGCATAGATTAGCTGGAAATGTATATATACCGTATATATATATATATATTTGAATGTGTGTTTTTAAATATATATATATATATATATATATATATATATATATATATATATATACATGCAAACGCATATAAGTGCATTTGTATCCACAGAACAAGCACTAATCAGCTGCACGGAAATCTTACCATAACAGACATTAAATAAAATCTGATATGGGAAAAAAGTAATCTCGCATGGCACCTTTTCATTTATATGTTATAAGCATGACCAAATGTCTGAAATAAGGCATCGGAGAATATTGACTACAAATTTGTGGTTTTGAAGATCAGTATCTTTAAAAAGCTTCATCGAACCTATTGGGAGAAATGAAGGCTCGTGTTAATCTATGTGCTGAAATATTTTTTTGCTTCTTTTTCTCGAAAATGTGCAATTTGGTCAGGCAGAAAAAATTGAACAGAGCTTTCTAAGCAATAAATCACCAGATTGCCAGTGACATTCATACAATGCGGATATAGTGTTAACTGTATGAGTCAGGCAGCCCTTACTGCTCTCAGTCTGTTCCTAGGAGGTGACCTTGCAACTGTGCAGTAATCAATCATCCTGGCACAGAACACAGTGTTTTTGTTTAATATTACACTATTGGCATATATAGTAAACAAAGAGTAAAGGAAATTGTAATAGCGAGTTCTACATAAGGTGCGCTGAATTGTTTTGCTACTTAAAAGTGCCTAATAATTATATGTGTGAAACTATGTGTTAGAGAAACACTGGCGTCAACTTTCAACCAATTATTATTTATTTTTCTCATTTTTTTTTTAAATTTATGCTAGATCTTCCTATATAATGATAAGCATAACACATGCTTCCATTTGGCTTCTGTTTACTAATAGAAGGAACTAAGTATTTAATGAACATTAAAAAAAAAAGAATTGATTAAAATGTACAATAAAAACTATAGTTTGAACAGGTTTATGTATATATTCATATTTATACTATTTTACCTCAAACCTTTGCTGTGTTTAATAAGAGAAAGGACCCTAATTTTTGCTAAAGTCAACTTACAACCATTCATTATTTTTCTTTCTTATTTATGATAGATTTTCCCATAAAATATTAGGCATAGCACGTGATTCCATTGTGCTTCTGTTAAGTAGGAGAAGGAACTAAGTTTATTCTAAACATTTTTAAGAAAAAGTAGATTTTATAAAAATTTACAATAGGAAATGTAGTTGGAACAGGTTTATGTACGTATTCATATATAGACTATTTTAACTTACACATGCTTTGCTGGGTTTAATAGAAAAAAAAACAGAGGTTCTATATCTGTTATATGATGAGCATTTGTTCTGCTTCATATTACATATTCCTCTTTTGTCGTCCATGTAAATGTAGCAACTTTATATAGTAATGTCAGACCCCAGTTGCACATGAAGTATTATTTTATAGTTCCACAGCTGCTGCAATGAATACAAACAAAGGGTAGGAAGGCAGTATATGCTAATCTCTGTCTACAGAGGCATTGTCATTCTTGATATGATACAATGCCTTATAAAGAGGCCAATGTCATCTCAAAATTCTGTGTAATTATTCTATAAAGTTAGACCATTAAGAATATTGGGCTATCAGGCAGAGAAGACCACAAAATATATATATTTAATCACAATTCCTGCTTAGTACTGGGAAAGAAATGAACAGTGGGAAGTTGTGGGAGCAGTGAGTTTCACTAAAGGCACAATGAGAAAACTGAGTGAAAACATATTATAGTATCACAGTGAAAACACTATTTGAACTACATCTCTTTGACTTTAATTCTACAATTTTGCTCATGTTAATGGTTAACATGCTACATCACTTTGTTGCACATGCATAAAATGCTCATGTGTGTATTGAACTGTCATGCATTGCGCATGCATTAGAATGATGTGCTAACTCTTTAATCACCAAGATTAAACCATTTTTAAACTATTACATACTAATTTCACACCCAGGAGAGATTTTCTGCAAGGTCATGCAGAGCTGATGATCTGGGTTTTTGATTGGTTAGTTTACACAGGTAATGTACTTCCATATTGAAATGGATACAGGTTTCCTCCTCACATGAATTCCCTATTTTTGCTTGTAACAATTATATTTATTTACATAGCACATTCATAAACAATAAGGGTATTTAGCATTTGGTGAAGTGTCAATTTGCCAAAGTGGAACGGCTCCAATATATTCATTTGACTTTGCAAAATAAGAGTGGCCAATTGGAGCGCTTGTCCTGCTACAACGACAACCTTAGAAACTAAAACAGGACAAAATGGTGACATTGTCCTTTCTTGTGATAATTGATTCTTATTTCTGGTATATTATCATTAATGTATAAAAAAAAGACATTTATAGTGGAATTGTAAAATGACAACACTTTGCTTCAATGCATCTGATTGTGTTGATTTTTTTTACAGTATGCCCCTGCTCCTATTTATTCCACACTGCACAAAAATGACAGCACGGCAATTTAATTCATAAAAAATGAACATGAACTGACTTTCCAACACAATGGTCAACTTGATGGGAATTGTTGAAAATTCATTTGGGCATGAAAATTCATTCTTTGATCAATAAGAATTTTTCACTTGATTTTGTTAAAAAAATCTGAACAAATATTTGAATAATAGAAAACGATTATAAAGAGGTAACTTTTAAAGTATGAATTATCTTAACAAAGGGAAGGCTTTTGATGTGTCACCTGTTTTATGTACTAGATCAAGCTTCCTTCAGTGTGCAGTCATTTTTTCCTATTGGATTATACATGGTCATAAAAGGCTAACATCTTGGGAACTGCACTAAAGGGAAAACTGCATTGGATTTAGACTTCCCCTTGAATTATTTATTCTCTTTATCAATATTCTCTTATAAACTGAGCCTCACTCACTTAATCACTAGTTTAAATGCTTAATACAAAACATCAGCTGTAATCATGTATGTGCAAGAAGCCCGTAATTATGCCCTTTCTCATATACGAGCTGGAACATGGAACACAGTCATTTATTGCATATTTCCTTCAGCCACCCATTCCCATCTGAAATAGTCTAAATGCTGCTGTTAGGATTTTAAACCAGATCATCACACAGTTTATGAGCACCACTGTACACATAATTAATTGTGTATTTGATTTCCACCAAATTAAAAGGTAGCTAAGTAAATCATTTCTTGAATGCCTTCATTTCATGTTCTAGTGCTATAATTTGATCCATGCCCAGTACTTTAAAAATCCTATTCGTGAGTAGATAACCACTGATACAATTGTATTTTTGTACTGAATTAATGGAGGGTAGCCGGTAAAATTTCTTTGAAATGCCTAGACATTATGTATATGTGTCTTTCTATTACATGTGTTCATGTTTTGTACCCCCAAATGTGCCCTAAGTAGGCTATTTTTGCGGTTCCAAGCATTTTTCTATTCAAAGTTAATGTGGACTTTAAATGGGAGAGGCTTTGTTTTAAGCAGTTCCCATCTTGGATATTTTGATTGGATTGTACAGTGTGCTTCACCATTGTACAGTGTGCTTCACCATTGTACAGTGTGCTTCACCATTGTACAGTGTGCTTCACCATTGTACAGTGTGCTTCACCATTGTACATTGTGCTTCACCATTGGTGATGCATTTTTATACCTGCACTGTTTGTTAATTTGTAAACTTGATAAAGGACCAAATGTGTATCACAAACATATTGTGAGAATAAAATAAGCTTGTGTAATGGGTTTGTTAAACAGTATTTACTAACAGCCGTCTAATCATTACATTCATGTGCAATTCCCCTTTAAATGCACAACACCAGACTATCTCAGCCCCTCAAGGACACAGACCCCACTTTCCAATAGGAATGGGTAATAGGACACTTATCATTACTGTACTCATACATGGTGCAGTATAATCAATATTCAGGGCACCAGTAACTCTTTATAAATGACAGCATAAACATCAGAAGCATAGTAAACATTCAAGAGGTGGCAATAGCATTTAAGTAGTACATAGGTATACATTCAAGTTAGCATATACAATCAAAATAATATGATAAATAAAGCACAACTTCAAGTAATATCACATATCACTTAGCACAGGGAAGTTACATAGATGTTCATAGTTACCCCCAGGATACTCATCACCCTCAGAAGTTCAATACACCCTCAGAGGAAACAAAGGGTTCAACAGGCCCCAACATCATGGCTGGACTTCTCAAGGATTCCTTCTTCAAGAGGGGCTGTCACTAGTCCCTAAGCCTGTCCTAGAATAAATCCTCACTCCAGTCAGGTGTACACTTGGCCCCCTAGGCCACTGAGCTCCTGGTGGGGTCTATTGCTACCCAGGTAGATACACCTACTCTATCCACTCTTACATTCTAAAGTGAACGAGACTTTAGGTATATCCCTATCATAGGTTCCCTGAAAAGCCCTCTACCAGCATGGTGGAGGCAGAGTACTGCTCCTGCAGCACTCACCAGAAAAAGACACAGGACACACCCAGACATGTCCTTAAATAGACTACAGGTAGATCCTGATTGGCTATCCTATCTCTAAGCTGGCTGTAGCTAGGTCCAGAAGATTCTAGAACATTCTTCATGCAATGTATATTAATACATCAGCAGGGGGAGCTTTGCTCATACCACATAGTTCTACTAACTATAATCAGTAGTATTAATATAATTGAACATATGACATGTAAGATTTACCAGTATACTACACTTGTGCTAAAGCTAAATGCTTCAGTATTTTACCTTTTATGTTGAAGCCTATAATTGTGCCCTTTCTCATAGACAAACTGGAAAATGGAATACAGTTATTGCACTATCCATCCCCATTTCAAATATTTTAAATGCTGCTTTTAGGCTTTTAAACCAGATCACACAGTTTATGAGCATCACTGTACACAGAAATAATTGTGTAGAAATCTGCTTCAGAATATGTTGGCCCACCCAAATATTCAAATATATTGCATTTTATTCTATAAACATACCACTTCTAACACTTATCTCTCTACTCTTTATTAAATCTTAATCTGAACCAACTAAATAGTTCAGTGTTTGGAAAACTGAGGATTTACAATTGGAATTCTTACCTGCTACAGCCAATCATAGGGTAACTGCCTGTGCATATTTTAGTGCATGTGATAAAGGGGGTGGGGGGTGTTACAGTTGATAAAGGGCATTCAGCACTAACATGCCATGATGGAATTAAAATTAAGTTCATGCAGCTTTGTTAACTGTATGAGTTCAGTCCCACATGCTTTTAATACCTGTGAGATTTTTATATATATATATATATATATATATATATATATATATATATATAAAATGTTCAATATATTCCTGTCTATATTTCATCCAGATACTGTACGTTTATTATAGTGTCTGAGCCATACAGTGCACTCAGCCAATAGGAAAAAAGGATGTGGCTCTCTTTGCAAGATATTGTATGCAAGCCTTGTTTATCTGTAAGAGTAGGAACCAATATATTTGTGTCAAGGACCTAGTGTTCAGCTATTATGGGATACTGACTAATGTCTTGCCTCCCAAAGGTTCTTTATTTTCACCTTTTCCCTACTGGCTCCTTGATACCATATGTAGACCTTTTGCACAACAATACATTACTAGTATTACAATTATTTCCTGGCTAGTGGAAGAAGTCAGCATTAGGCTATAAAACAAAGAAAGACACATATTACAATGCGTAAACCACAGAATCTATGTATTTATCCACTTCATAATGTATAAACTCCGCCACCCCCAAAGCCTTCATTTTTGCAACTGTAAAAGTTGAGTTGGAAAGTAAGTTCACATGGCTCAGTCACAAATGATTCAGTGTAGCTGTTATAAAATCCTTACGATGGAGACGGTTGCCTACAGATGCATAAAACCTGTTGGTAACTGCTGTTGACTGGTCAATAAAGTTTGATAGATTATTCCCACTGAAGAATTGTCATTCTAAGAATTTCTTTTTTTATGGAATTCAGATTTACTGGGGGGGAACACCCTCTGTAAACTCCTGAACTGGAACAAAATTCACCTATGACTTAACTGGAAAAAAAAAAAAAAAAAAAGTTAAGAATAATTTGAAATTCTAAAATATATACATTTTTACTTTGGTAAACTATTGCATTTGCATTCAATCCTAGCATTAAATCCCAGATACAAAACATGATTTATGAGACTGAAAAGTTAAAACCAGTGCCCCCAATGTGCATCCAAGCACTTCCATCAACAGAGCATAATTAGGAACAGATTGAGAATTATTTTGTGGTTAAATAAGGCAAGGGGGGGTGGCATAAAGTGTTTGATTAATACAGTGTCACAAATTTTCTGAAATTACTGGTGGGTCATTTTTCTTTTTCTTTTTTTCTTGTCAATGAGCTGTGATATGCGAAGGTATTTTTTATTTTTTATTGTTGTTGCTAACCTTAGTCTTGGAAAATATATAAAAGGTCAACATGAGTGCATCTTTTAAGAACATACAACACCACTTAATTTGTTGCTTAATTCTAAATCAAACAGAACTGATGAATGCTAAGTCATTTTAATTGCCCATAAGATCCTCTACCTTTTTCCACCTTAAAAATTCAGATTAGGAGCTGGATTAATTAGAGCATGTATTTGCTTTTGGATTAGTTAAATGAAAATTACCTCAGGTATGTAAGCAATACTGCACTAATTTTCTTTACCATCTGTTTTTAAACTTTATGATGAATAAAACTTTCTTTCTCTTACCTCCCCGATAAAAAGAGGAAAATGCAAGAAAAGAAAAAAACAGGCACAGGCTAGAGAGTAGCAGATTTTAGCCTAAAAAAAAACGACAGGGTAGTAATTAAAAGGAACTACATGGTTCTGTAGGGTTCGGAGTGTGTATTAACTTTGCAGGATTATAATTAAAGTAGTTTTATCACATTTTCTAGTATCTCTCCAGTTAAAAAGTAAAATAGACTGTTGCAAAGCCAGATGATGTGTGGGCTACAGAGCAGCCTTCCGTTAAAATGATGGGGAGAACATGGGCTTCTAGGCTGCACACAGTCATATCAGTGAGCACTTTTGTCAGCTACTGGGAAGTGTGCAGCAAAACAAAGATGGACAAAGGCAGCTGAGAAACATGCATGCAGTGATATTCATTAGTAAATAATGTCATGAACAACACATGTAGCAAAAGCTACAATCCTATTTTTCTACATCACAATCCTCGCAAAAGCTGTTCTCCAAGGCATGTTCTTAGTTCATAGGTTTCAGGCATGAGTCGTTGGGAAATCAAAGCTGGTGAGGGGGATAAAATAATAAATTATTTACAAATCTTGGTTCTATTATAATTTAAATGTACTGGTTCCCAAATCATTATTTATTCCATTTTTGCAACCATTCCTTCAATCACAGGAATGCCCAGTGCAGCCTGCTTCACCCAACCTTGTTCTTGCTTTGTTCAGTTTCTGAAGCCTTTGTTACACTGGTTTGACCTCTCTGTGTATTACATTATAGCTTTATTTCTTGACTATAAAGCTTCAATGACTGACTACTGTCTTATCCTTTTTTTGTTGACCTTGATCCTAAGCTGCCTTCCCTTACCATTTGGCTTGTTTTCGAATACACATGATACAATACAACATCCATGTGTTCTGATTTCAGTTTAGTCCACTGAAAAAATGCACACATCTAGAAAGGAATTTGAGGACCTGGTCTATACCGGTTCTTCTGTTCACATGGGAAGTTATCCACTGTTCCCACCATGGTCCAAAAGCTTACCAGTGTGTTAAACATACATCTTGTGATTCTCTGTGATTTTTCATGCATATTTTATTACTGTGGCAATCATACCTTTCACTGATTTTAGTGAACTGCCAGCAGTAGCTAATAACAGTATAAGAAGTTCTGGGAAAAGCAGTGATTCCATGCTGTGTGCTTTAAACAAGAGGTGAGGCTAGAATTGCAGAAAGTATTAGACTCAGAAGAGAATGAGACTTCCTGAGCAGGCTTTTTCAGAGGAATGCTGTAGCTGAGTAATTTGTTTAATCCTTTGAATTGCCAGGATCCCCAGACAGAATCCACCAAGTTCTTGCTGGACATCTTCAACTATATATTTTTTTCAGGTGTTATCCACCAAGAGATGGAGGGAAGCTATCCAGATTTACTATGTTTTGCAGCAACAGCTGAAGAGTTACATGTAAGGAAGACTGAATTTTGAGTGGGTCCACTGGGCCAATGGAGGATGGCAATGAGCTCCATCTGGGGCATGGAGTCTAATGAGTACCCTGGTTTTCACCAGAGGTCCCCGCAAGGGAACTTGGACTTCGCTGCCGGGTGCTCACAGGTCGCGGCCCCCAGGGGAACCCCTTCTTGGCAGCTGATGAACAGTCACAATAACTTACAGGAGACACAGCAACTGTCTAGAAAAATCAGGAAATCCAAGCAGAGTCGCAGGAGACTGGGCTAAACAGGAATCACAGGATTCAACTCAAAAGCAGGAAAGACGCACAGAGGCATAAGTAGGGGAGTTACTCTTTACAAAGGCAGAGATAAGGTGAATCTGCCAGCGATATAAATGGTAAAGTGCACTGCAGTCGGCTGAGAGATAGGTTACCCGATAGGCTGCAGCTAAATCCAAATTATTAAATACACCTGAGAAAGCAGGAAATTCCAGGAAGGTAGTGAACTTCCTAGGATGGTATTTACCAGCAGAGCAAATTATTTGTATGTCTCTGTGGCCTAGAGGAAAGCTCAGTGCCTCTGAACTTGGCAATGCCGGTTTGAATCCCAGGTTCAGTCCCCTTACATTGCATATTGTATGTGCACTATATACAAGTAATTCATTATAAGCTTGTCTTATGTTCTCTGTAAAACAGTCATTTTATTGTATTAAACATTAGCTAAACAGTTTAATTTTATGCAATAAGGAGCAGAAGTGTTGTAGGCTCATTCATTTTGTTCAGAATTTTACCTTGTTTAAAATGTCTGAGGCTACTTGATTTACAGTGCAAAAATGAGGGGCTCATTATAAAGAACTCTCTAGAACTCTTCTTATGCACTAAGAAGTGAGTGGTGAGCGGGCACTCAAAGAACTTTTATTAAAAGAAAAAATGTATTAAGGCACCATATATCTATGTATCTATATGTCATCTCAAGATATCACAAGATATTGTGAAGAATTACTCTGATTTCTCTGATGACAAAAATACTGTTGGGAATTGTAACAGTTGTCTTTACACCCAACAGGTTCGAAGACCACTTAAGGTGTTAATGGCTAAAGTTCAAATTGTTGTGTAAAGGTGTGAATTTGCCAGCTAAAGAGTTACAATAGACTGCTACTCTCCAGTGAGAATATTGTCGCAGTTGCAACTTTACTATGGAAATATTGTCGCAGTTGCAACTTTACAATGGAAAAATTTTTGCAGTCTCGTATTTGCTATGTTTGAGAATTCAACAGTCAAATTCTCACTTTAGTTAATAAGCCCCTTAACGTTTAGTTCAAACTAGATTTTAACTCTAACAATAAAGATGCCATTGAAAAAGTCCCCTAATCTGTATCGTATCATAAAATCTACTTATTACAATCATACATTTGTTTACTTGATACTGCACTGTCATAGTTTCTCTTTTCACTTAACTTTTTCACATCTAGTTCATATCTTTCATTATCTATGCTACTGAATTATGATAATATGTTGAAATATGTCAGACGTTCCCAGACAGTCTTACTAGATTGACTTGAAGACTGACTCGAAAACAGTTTTCAAATGACAGCATAAGTACAATGCTCCTTCCTAAATATACATTACTGCTAATATCGAATGTTTGAAATATTTTATCAGAATTTTCTCTCGTGGAACAAGCAAACTACGGTTTCCCATAGGAAGTTAGTAATGAGACTGAAGTTAGATAACTGCAAATGACTTGCTGACAATTCCTTGAAGAGAGATAGAAAGAGGGGAATTGCTGGGATAGAAAATGAGGCACAAAATATGGAAACATGTAACTAAGCAAATAATAGAGAAAGTAAGACGTAAAGAGCATGAGTGAGGAAAAACTGGGAAGAAAAAGAGAGAAGACAGGAAGATAATACAGAGAAAAAGTGTATGTTGGGATAGATATAAGAATACAACTAATCAACTAATAACACAGATATTGCTTTACATAGTAATCAAGTGTGTAAATGCTACTTTGGTGTCTTTTCCAATGAACAATAAGTTCAGTAGACGCAGTAATCAGATATAAATTCCAGATCTCCAGAAAAATATTAGTAATCTTAACTGGTTAATCTACATTTACCTTATCTATACCTCCATATACAATTTTCTTAGCAGAGAATAGTATTTTCAGATGTATTGGAAAGCCCCAAACCACTTGGGCATGATAATTTTCGCTTCATTACTGGTATGGTGTACCACCTACCTTAACAGTAATGGGTGTCAGGCACTGTTTCGACTAGACAGGATTAAGCTATCGCTCTCCCATTGAGTGTTAATTTATTGCTTTAGACATTTTCATATCTAATACATTTTCACTCACTCTGCTGATTTTTTTTTAAACTAAGTTCCTTATCTTTTCTTGTCTTGGTATCGTTTGAACTGAGAATACCTTGCACTCAAAAAATGCTTTTTTTCCTATTGTATAGTTCAGGTATAATCCTTTGAGAATGCAGCTGTTCTTTCCCTGCGGACAACAGAAATAGAATACAATCTCACTGCACAAATATATCTAACCAATATGCTAAGGTGTGACACAAAAGCCAAAATATTGGCTTTTTAGTAAACAACAAAGAAAATTGTGATGCTGTTTCAGATCCCAGGGCTAGACTTCTTTAGGTAATAGTGTTATTTCCATATAAATTTCAGGGTCACAGCTGTTTAGAATATACATCAAAAATCTTTTCCCTAGATTTGTTTAGTGATTATGTAGGACTTGTTGAAAAGCAGTTTATTCCAGTGTGTAAATTGGATGCATTTTATTTTTTTAAAACATAAGCTGTGGACTCAGTTGGATATGTTCATAGGTCTAGTTGTGAAGTAGACACATAAGATAGAGAAAGATGTACCAGACATCGCTTCTTTCAAAAATAAGTATATATATATATATATATATATATATATATATATATATTTATTTATTATTCATTTTTACTAAATTCCACTTGGTCTAAAAAATTCAGCTTAACTCTACAGTGTGGGAAGGTGAAACACTTACTGATATGTCATCAAATTAAATTATTGAGCTGAAATGAAATGAATTTCAGTACATTCAAATGCTGAGGAAAAAAAAGAGTTATAGGTTTTTCCAGCTAGATGGCAAATAAAAAAGATTAACACATAAAAACAGGATTTATGATTCTTTTTTTGTCATTTATCCTATTCTCTTATTAGTAATGCTCAATACATGGGAAAAAGTCCATGATTTTTATAACAGTATAAAATACTGTGGCCTTTTTGCTTATTGAAATCCATAAAGAACCAATTTAATAATAACCTTCTTTGAGAAACTTTGTATTTTATATAGTGGCTATTTGAAAAAGGCTGACAATATTAATTCATTTTTATATCATATGTACTTATTCCTTTTGGAGTAACATTAAAATGTGTATAGTGTTGAAACAATTTAAAATGTCTGTTCATCTGTTGGATCCTTAAATAACACTTGAGCCTTGATGAATATAACACTGGGAAAATGTACAAATATTATGGGGCATATTTATTAATCAGTGTTGCTTTCCTTTTCTCTTTAAGTTTTATTTTAGTGTTTCCAGGAATTTGTGGACAAAAACAATATAGAACTGATTGCAAAAATAAATGTGTAATTAACATATCGGGCTGGACTGAGGGTAGGCAGGATAGGCATCCACCTAAGGCGATGCCTATACTGCTAGGAGGGGGTCCTGTCCTGCTGGGTTCTCTTCTTCCATGGATCAGCTCTGCTGTAGCATAGCACTTTCTCCCCTGAGCTCCCAGACCATCTCACTTCCATTGACAGGAAGTGACATGCTCCAGGAGCACAGGGGAAAGAGCTCTGTACTACAGCAGAGCTGAGGTGAGCATATGCTGGGGAAGTGTGGGAGTTGTCCAGCTGGGAGATCCCACTTTGTAGGGGAGAGGGGAAGTGCCCAGGTTTCATGGAATTAAATGAATGAATCAAATGTATCAGTAACCATAACATTTAGTTAGTACAATTTTTACTAATTTAAAAATGTTCCCCATCAAAGAATGCATGAATAATGGAATTAAAAAAAAATAACTATACAATCTGGATAATGATGGAGTTAAAGCCTTTTTTCATAGGAAAATATAGAATCCCCTGGCACTTGTGTGTTTATACAGTGAGTGCTTTCATTCCTAAAAAAACATTAGGAGGGTACCATTTATTCGGCCTTTCCGTATCAAAGTCCATTGTGTATACCAGTGATGCCCAACCTTTTTTGGCCTGAGGGAAGTATAAATCAACAGCCAGTGCCGACTAATGGAATGCATATGCATTCCAACACATAACGAGCCCGGAAGTAAGGGTCTTAACAATACAGGGAAGCATTCCACCCAATTGTGAGATGCTGCAAACAGCGAATTACTAAACTGATATCCTGTTCAATAATAAGCTGACCAGGTCCTCATTCCCTGCTGCTGATTTTGTGTACTGTGGGCAGAAGCTTCAAGGGCCAGATATGGCCCACGGGTAGCAGGTTGGGGATCACTGGTGTATACTTATTGTAACTGTTGATTCACATCATAGAGTCTGACCAAGTTTCCTTAGTCTGTGTATGTGTTAGACAATGTTGACATTAACATCTTGTGTTAACATTCCTGCACTAACCTACTGGAAAATGAATTAGTCTTCCAAAGTCTTTAATGAATTTTTTTTATCAATTCTGTATAAAAGTATACATTTGCTAACTACAAGCATTGTTAAAATGAAGTGCAAAAAGCAACAGAACAACCCAAGGATGGGGACAAATGGAAGAAATTGACTTTACAATCAGAGTGCCGAAATCATTGTTGCCGTGGGAACAAATGGAACCAAATGAGGATAAACATGTTCCCTTCCATCATTTGGTGAACTAACTTTTTCCTTCCACCCACACAATTCTCCTACCCTATTTAAATGGTTCCTGTTCCATTTCCAGGGCCTTCTTCAGAATCCCTATGACCTTAGGTCTGCTAGGATTACAGATGATTACAATGACACCCTGGTGAATATTCTACTAAAATGTTCTGTGTCCCTTATTGTGAAATCACATGTGAATAAGACAATTACCTCAAGGTGCCTAAAGTGGATATCAGAAGAAAAAGAAATCACCAATATTCAACAAACATTAGACTGCTATTTTTACTCATTCTACTTGAAGTAACTGGGGTCAGTGTTTCAAACCCATAATAACTGGTTTGCAACAGACAGGGTCCCTGGGAATTTTTATCTGCTGTAATTCATAGGTATTATGTTATGCAACTCATTTTTAAATGATGCAATTAAAATATCTCCTTGTTATGATGTCATGTGGTATTATATAAGGGCATAATTATCGAATATTGTTAATGGCATTTTACTATGGCAACTTGCTTAACCATAGTGGGCAATCAATTTGTTACATACTGTAACTCTATTTTGACCATTCCTTTGTGATTACATGCCTCCACTTGAGAAAATTACCCACAGCATTCGCTCAGCCATCTCGAGGTAGTAGACCCCGCTTACTTAATTACAGCAGTGCCTGTACCTCTTTAAATAATGGGCACCAGAGATTCTTTGCACACAACAGGAACTGTTTATTTACATATGTACTGTACATATATAGAGCCTCATACATCACTTTGCGCATGATACATTCAGTATATAGTTACCTCCTCTGATGCGCAATAGGATCCAGGAGCTGCTCTCACTACTCATTGTGGGAATTCCAAACTCTCTACATAAACATAGGATTCAACTTTCTGCTCTGAAGTTTCCGACAATGCCTGTTTTTTTTCACCCGACGGTGTCCAGGCACCTCCAGTCTTACAGGATATCCCCTAAGGCCCTTTTACTGCTTTTGAGATGCTTTGCTGAAATCCTAGGAGGGATCACTACCCTTTTTTGGTAGAGGGGGAATTCCCTTTATCTTTTACAGGGATCCTGCACTCCCCACCACCCGAGGAGGGGGGGGGGGGGGGGGGTGGCTCTGGGACTATAGACCAGCCTGGAGCAGGGCCTGGAACTAAAGACTCTGCCTACTTCCTGAACACTTATATTTATAGACTGGGGAATACTCCTCCCAGCCTTAGCAACATGAATCATATTACTATAAGAATAGTGCATATCCCCAGTAGATGGTGCTATTACCATACCTTTGCATATCACACTCCAAATACATAGGTAGCATATGATAGATTAATACATCATAACACATAGGGCGAAATTTATTAAACGCGGTATTTACCGCACGCTCAGTATTTACCATCGCCCGATGATAAATCCGCATGATTTACCATCGCGCGATGGTAAACCCGATCGATTTTACCATCGCGCGATGGTAAACCCGATCGATTTTACCATCGCGCGATGGTAAACCCGATCGATTTTACCATCGCGCGATGGTAAACCCGATCGATTTTACCATCGCGCGATGGTAAACCCGATCGATTTACCATCGAGCGATGGTAAATCATGCGGATTTACCATCGAGCGATGGTAAATACCGAGCGTGCGGTAAATACCGCGTTTAATAAATTTCGCCCATAAACTGGTAGGAAATGGAGTACTACAATTTCCATTTCCTACAATACTTGTTATAAAGCTGATAGATCCAGAAGAACAAGAGAATTATGGGTATCACAACTAGATTGTGGGAATGGGAAATAATTGCTGAAAAAGCATTAATTAAAGTAAAATACATTGGAAAAAAAAGAGAAATGACAATGATATACCATAGGGAAAAATAGTAACTACATTAATATACTGTGGTAAAACAGCCAATATTGGTATAATATGGTTAATCGATGTTTAAAAAATATGCCCCTTAAAAGGAATAATATGCAGATTCATAATAGATACATGGAAACAAAAACCACAAAACCTGTAATGGGAATGTATAAAATATGTTAGTTAAAGGTAATAAATAAAACAAGTAAATAAATAAGTAAAGTAAAAATTAGTGTTCGGTAATACTCAGCAATATTTTGCATAGAAACTTCATCAGAGCTGCCGCAATGACATGAATAAAAATGGCTCAATATTCTATTTTAAGAGCATGAGCGGTGTAAGCCTCAGCTAACACTTTACATTGCTATACCTCGAAAGAAGAGATTAAAAAAAAAAAGGAGAGAGAGAATGACCTAAGAAAAGACTTGCATAGCAGAGAAATTGTAAAGGAAAGCTGAATAATTGAAAACTGTACTTGCGATGTGTTCCGCAAATTTGGGCAGAGCACTTGCTTGTGCATCAAGAGCTTCCTAGACTACATCTACAGCAATGGCAAACCACCATTGGGAATATAAACTGAGAACAGAAAAATGAGCATTTAATGGCCTACCATTATTGTGGAAAGAACAATGACAGGCCATGAACCTCAAGTACAATTCTGATCCTTTTGTTGTAACTGAAATAATAGTATTTGAAATCATGACTCTATTATAAAAAAAAGAGAATGGCTGGGCAGATATTAAATATGTAAAGATTTAAAATAAAGGAGACTATTCAGCTCAATCTCCTAGTATTGCAGAATTATAATGCTTACAATTTGCCTGATAAAGTGCGGATTGGATTGTTTAGTTTGCTGCTGCTATGAACCATTTAATCGGTTTTCTTTCACTTTATTGAACACTTTAGTGGTAACCTGAACAAAGCTAAATGAGCATTAAATGGCTTTTAACAAAGTTTTCATATTTTCAGCCCCTGAAAGGATTACAGAAAATGACGGGAAACATTTAACCCTTTTGAAGTTGAAAAAAAAAACACATTTTCAGTAAAGTGTCACTTTACTACAGATGCTGTTGGAACATTTCAGGCTTTGATGAAGAAAGTAATAATAAAGATTAAGCAATGTGCATGTTTGTTGTATATCCTTTAATATGACTAGTAAAAATGATGTTAACAAATTAAATGCCTGTCCTCTAATTATGCCAGTTAAAGCTTGGTTTAGCATGTATTATTGTTTTATTTTCCCTTTTAACTGTGGAATTTCAGTAGAGTAGATAATAATTTGGACTTGCCCATTTATATCCTAGTGCTATCACTGCAGCCAATGACTCAGCAATGACCAGATAGTCAGAACTGCAGTGTAAACTTTTCATCCAGTTATTTATTTCCCTGACTTTTGCTATTAAAAGAACAGTAACACCAAAAATGAAAATGCCTCAAATGCATTTATAGATACTGGATCAATCTATGCTTAAAAAGAAAATGTCATCTCTATGGTAATATATTCAGCTACTTAACTTTACAAACTGGGCGTTCTGGAATACTTCCTGAATATGTATCTGTGTTACAATATGGCTGCTATCAATAAAGATAAAAACAGACAGAAATGAATAAACTTAATAAACTTAACTTCAAAGTGCTGCATAACCGTAATACTAATCCAAATAAAAATAGTTTTAGAGTATTAAAATGATGTATTTATCTAAAGTATAGCATTACAACATATGCTTTAGTTTTGAAGCTACACAGTTATGAATCTACACAGTTCTTCTGGATAAGAAGTATAATCAGTCCATTACATGTGTGTAATATTAAACCTGCCATAAAGCCAGTTTCCATTGACAGAATTCATTTGTCAAGATCATTTGTGGAATCAGTATTATCTTAAAGCCAGCTTTTCTAGGTGAGTTGCTTTTCACAGGGTATAGACTCTCTATTTCTAGAATGAGGCAAGTGGGGTAGAGACATATATTGGCCATGTCATTTGTAATATCTGGTATCACTAATTCAGGTTCAGTGACAAGATAGGGTGGTGATAGTTCTGAATATATCATTCAGTGGATCTTTCTTGTAGTTTTCCTCTTTTGGACACTAATTTATAGTCTGCACATACAAGGTATACACAAAGTACCCTATAGCAGCAATACACTTGCGGTAGTAGCTCCTTAGAGATAAAAAAAAGTCCTTCTTGACTGTCTCCTTGCAATACAAACTCCAGCTTGGATTCTTTAAAGACTGTAAGCTTCTCCTTTAACGTAAGAAAAAGATTCTGTGTAAACGAGTTTCCTGATCCGTAAAAAAGAATTACATTTACTACAGTCTTCGAGGCTGTGGCCTTTTCACTATATCAGTGTCTGTTCTACAATTTGATTCCACACTATGCAGATGTGAATATAAATTACCTAATTGTCCCAAATATATACATGAAGCAACCTGTTAGAAGAGGTAACAATGACCTGATATCACCTGCTCTGGGGCACGACTAGCTAATTAATGGAATAACTTTTACTTTGAAAGGAAGTCTTTTACCTGTTTTTAAGTTAGCATAACTTAAAACTTAGCATAACTAACATAAGTTAGTTTTATATATTTATATATATGTATATGGGTGTATGTGTGTATATATATATATATATATATATATATATATATATATATATATATACCGTATTTTCCGGACTAAAATGCGCACATAAAATGCTGAGAATTTCTCAGAAATAGAAAGTGTGCCTTATAGTCCGGTGCGCCTTATATATGAACCCGACAGTGAGAGAGGGGTTCATATGGGATCCTTACCCGGCAGGGGGTTGGCGGCGGCATCAGTGGGAACATGCATTCGTCGTCAGGCACATCGCGCTCCTTACATAGAGGCCGCTGGACGCCACTTCATCGCGAGGAGGACGCGGGTTCGGGGATACGGCCCCAAAGTTCAGTGTTGCTGCTGCGTCAACATGCAGCACACACCATGCTCCTCCCCCCTTTGACTTCAGTTTGAGTTATGGTTTATTTACCGGTAATGTGCTGCGCCTTATAGTCCGGTGCGCCTTATATATGAACCAAGATTGCTTCAAAGGCGCTCATAGAAAGTGTGCCTTATAATACGGTGCGCCTTATAGTCCGGAAAATACGGTATATGAAATCAATCTTATTCTATATTCCTGCTTTATTTTTTGTATGGTTTCGACATGTATACTTGAGTACAGATGACTATACATGACAAAATCCATCTTCTCTGAAACAGACAATTCTAGTTCTTTGGTTTAATAGTTTCAGCTGATGCTTTGAATAAGACACTCTAAAGAGTGTTAGTTATTATAAGCTATGTGGATTTCACTTGACACTAGCATGATTTATGGATTTATGGATCTATGGTTGTTGTTCTGAAGGAAGTATCACCGAAACTGAAAGTGAAGGCTTCCAAATAAGCATCAAAGTTGTGTGGAAAAGGCAGCTAACAGTGTCTCCCACCATATGGCAAACAGAGTGACTGATGTCTTATTATACGGTACGTGTTTCAACCTGATTTAGTTTGGTTTGCATCTGTTTCCAATATGAAACTCTTTATTTTGCTCATGTAAACAAGAACAAACATATGACAATTTTTCACACTACTTATTAAAAAATATGTTACAAATTTTAACATGTCACAAAAAAAAACTTTAAAAAATTGCCATATTGCCTTTATCGAGATAAAGGAATGCTAGCTCCCAATAAGGACATCTTCTGAAAATTTGCCTGATTAGAATTGTCTATAGTATGATCGCATTGTTTAATTTAATGTTGTACTGTAGGTTTAAATAAAAACATGTGTTTTGGGCATTTAATTTTCATAGGGGATGTGTAATATGCTTGTTCCTTCCCTAAGGAGAAGGTACATCCTTTTGAGATTATGGGGGTAATTCAGTATACTCCGAACTTACCCTCCGATGCTTTGCTTCTGTTCGCACAAACTGTTATGCGCTAGCTGATGTCCTGCATATGGACATCAGCGAACGCTTTAAAGGGATTCCAGTCTCGGCGAGGCTCGCAAGGTTCAACTCGAGTCGCCTTGTAAGACTGGAATCCCTTTAAAGCATTTGCTGATGTCCGTGCGCAGCACATCAGCGAGCGCATAACAGTGTCTGCGAGCAGAGGCAAAGCATCGGAGAGTAAGTTCGGAGTATGCTGAATTACCCCCTATCTGTTCAATTTATAGTTAGTCTGACATGGCTCAGAGTGTTAGCAGTAACAGAGTAATAGTATTAATGTATTTAATGAGATGCAGAAGTCCAGCACTATATCACTTTCATTGACTTGGAAGCTCTATTAGTAGTGTAAGTAGTACAGGGCACCACTTAGCGTTGACAACTCTAAAATGTATGTATGTGTGTGTATATTTTTATTTATATAGTGCCACAAGGTTAAGCAGTGCTGTACAATCCAACAATACAGTTATAATACAGACAAGGGAAAAGTGCTAAACAAGTGAACAAGTGAAGTAAATTACAGGCATATAATCAAGAAAATACATCACTCTAAGTGCCAGGCCATGATTGAGGAGGGAGGTCCCTGCCCCATTCAGCTTAAATCTAAATAGGAGGAAGACTTACATAAACAGATAGGAGAGTAACAAGTGCAGTAGATTAAAGTGTCATTACATTAGCCTAGAGGTGCCAATTAAATAATAATTAGAAAATAGAATAAATAGTTGCTTATGTATAGAAATGAAGACCAGTGCTTGTGCTCCAAGAGGTAAGATTTCAATTTAGTTTTAAAGATATTGATGGATTGCTCTTGACAGAGCAAGAGGGATATATAATTCCAAAGATAAGGAGCAGCAAGAGAGAAGGGTTTAAAACTGTCTTAGTGAGGGGTTCATGAGGAAGGTTGCCTTGTGAAGTGCGGAGTTGATGGTTAGATGTATCTAACCATCAACTCCGCACTTCACAAGGCAACCTTCTTCATGAACCCCTCACTAAGACAGTCTTAAACCCTTATCTCTTTGGCCGCGTTGTGCGGCTCCGAGCTAGCTGCCCTCCAACCTGCTGTCAGGATCATGAATAAACGGCTTGTTTATTCTGTCAGGAATAAGGAATAAAGGGCTCGTTTATTCTGTCAGGATCAAGAACAAATGGCTCGTTTATTCTGTCAGGAACAAGGAATAAACTGCTAGTTTATTCTGTCAGGATAAGGAATAAATGCTAAGTTCAGAAGGAGACCTTGGCAAGTGTCTGGAAACAAGCAAGGAACACAGATGACAAACCACTGAATATCTTGGCTATGAACAAATGGTTACTGTGCTGGATTCAGAAAATTGTAGTTCTGACTTTGCATACTTTGCATGAGTACCAATGCAGGAAACACAAAAGGTTTTATCCAAAGAACATGGCTCTTTAATGAAATCCAAAATAAAGCAGAAACATGACAAGTGAACAGGCAAGTGCAGGTACACACAGGAACAGGATTCACAGGTACAGGATATAGGATAACCAGGACACAGGTACAGGTGCAAACTCAGAACAGGATAACCAGGAACAGCAGAACTATAACGTAGTAAGCATAGATGTGAAGCATAACAGTCATCTACAGCAATCCTGGGCACAAGCTGAACTGAAACACACAGCACCATTAGTAGCAGCTCAGGAACAGAAACAGGACAGACGCTGCAAACTGGCCAGTGCTGAACATGACAGAAGCTGATGGTGCAAGCTGTAGAGGAACCATCTGCTTACTGAAAGTTCTGGATAACTTGGACTGAAAAAGCTGCTGACAGGCAAGGCTGTGAATCCCCAGGAAATGCAGCGAAAGAGCTGCCATATTGGAAGTCACAGTTCACGGCAGGATGGCAGGATCAGATAGCACAGCAGCTTTGACAGGAACTCAGAACACAGGTAAACATATCAGGAAGACAATAGTTCAGATCTTTAGCTCAGAGATAACATCCGCTTACTCGAAGTTCTGGGATAAATGAGCAAGGAGGGGGAGGTGTGAATCGTTTAAATAGCCTTAGGG
>WMED01000028.1:0-56074 GCA_019650415.1 Pipa parva
TTCTTATTTTTTTTTGCTTGAGGTCTCCTTTAAATTTAACCTCAAAGAATCATTTAGGAGAATTCATCAATAGGTCAATCTTTAAAGAGGTCTAGTAACCCATAGTAACCAATCAGAGGTTGGCTTTCATAATGTAAACTGCCCTATACCATTGAATGCTAACTGCTGATTGGTTGCTGTGGGCTACTAGACCTCTGTAAATGATTGCTTCGTACAGCATCAAAACATTTCTCTCTGCAATCTGTCTTGGATCACACCAGGTATAGTGGTGTGGATCCACCAGGTTTGGATCACGCCAGCATGTACATAATCTGCTTTATTATACATTGTTACATATTTATCAACACTGTTTAAATATGCCATATCTATTTAAAGATCAGCCAATATGCTATCAGTATGTAAATATACTGCTGTATTATACTGTGGATAGTGCTTTGTTGTAATGTACCAACAGAGCGTCAATCACACTTCTGTCAACAACTTAAAATATCAAAGAACTTCTGAAAAAAAAACATTTAAAACAAAAAAGTTTTATTACTAAACTTCCCCTTTAATTTATAGCTCGCGGGAAAGTATTTAATAGAAATGATTGCCCTTTCCTGGTGTGTAAAGGTAACAGCAGAGAGATAAATAAGGTGGCTACCTATGACCTTCTTAAATTGCTTCTGGATCTAGGACATGTTGTGGTTTTCTTCACAAATATTCACATCCGCGTTGGAATTAATGGATGGCTTGTCTGCAGAGAGTGCAGGAAAACAGACTTGCTAAATAAAGACTGTGTCTGGACACAGCTGACATTGGCATGTCCAAACACTTAGCACTAAAAAGGGTGCAGCTGCATTCCTAGATTGTGGCACAGTCCTAGGATTATTATTTCCTCTTGATATACACATTTATACTCCACCAGGGGTGAAATGGATTCCACCCTTTCCCTTCAAATGTATTCAGATGATTCCAAAAGATATACTGCAAGTTTTAATACGAGCGCAAGCAACTGTCATTATCATTATTAACTTCACAGTATGCAATGCCACTTAATGCCATTCACAGCGAAGGGAAAGGTCTTCCTAGAAAGTAATATATGAAAGAAATGTTGGAAAACAATCTAATAAGGACTGAAGAAATCTGTCTAACATCAAAATGCAATTAGGCAGATTTACAAGAGATTCTGAGCTATCATTTTTTTAACTGGCAGCGAATCCGGAACCCAGTGATGAAATCGCGTGACGTACATCTGTAATATGTATACGGCCTCCGCCATCTTTTTTGTACCATTTCTCCAACAGTTACGACAGTGCTCAGTAGCTACTTTAGACATCAAAGCGCCACAATAGTAGGAGGCTGTTATTGCCTAGTCTGACGCTAAAACAATTTTGATGAGGATTTTTTAACGATGGGCTCTTACATTAAAGGGGGCACAGATGAAAAAATTTTTTAGACAATGGAAACAAAATTAAATAGAAATGAAAAAAAAAATAGTGAATAACTACAACATAGGGGCTGATTAACGAAAAGGGTGAATTCATCTGTCAAATTTGCCTTCTCTAAAATTTGAGTGGCATCTTCAAAAATGGTTGCAAATTCACTTGTCATTACTAAGGGCTGATAGACTTGTGGAACAAGGGATAAGCTGTTGGATGCGTTCCCTGGTGTAGTCAGGTAGAATTAGAATGTGTAGTCCCGCCCCTCAATTCACCAGTCTGATGTGGAGAAGTCAAACAGGTGAATTTAGAGCAGTTCACCTAGTCGCATTCACTCCTTTGACTCACTCTGCCGCTTAGTCAATAGTAGAAGTACCTGTGCACACGCACGCAAAAGTGATGTAAACTACTCTGTAAGATTGCGACTACCGTAGTCGCCTGAATTGGTGGCATATTTGACACATTGCAGAGTTTGCTCAATAAGTGAATATGGGGAAATGGAGAATAGAGGAAAATTCAGAGCGATTCACAAATATTCAGCTTTTAGTCAATAAGCCCCCTTACACTGTTACCATACTTTGATAAATTAATAGCTATCAAGGCAGTCAAGTTGAAAAATAAACTACTTTTTTTTTATCACATTATTTGCTGAGAAAATACCAAGAATTACAAATAGTATCATTCCAATAGTGTGATGCTATATCCATTTTGCTACCACTTTAGCCACCCTGCCACGGAGCTATGTACTGTAAGAGACGGAAGTGGTAATGGAAACCAGCATTGGTGACGGAAGCGTATGATGTTCTGCATAATCACGAATTAGAAATAAACATGGAAAGTCATAAAACTACAAACAGTTATGTAAAGGTCCAAACTTGCATTTATTCACCACTTCCTCATATTTGGGTTTTCAGAAAACGTGACACGTGAACGTGGGCTTTGCCTGAGTGTGCACAGGTAATAAAACAAGCATCAGAGTCTGTCTAAGTAGCAAATCATACTGTGTTGCATTTTCCACTTTTACTTTTCCATGTCAAAGTGGTGAATTAGGGGGCTGATGGCAGGCCTTCTAATGTCAGACTGACTACGCCGCACTCTACAAGAAACAGAGTCTGACAAAGTTCGCTTCTTTGCTATGGGAATCCTCTGTTTAGTGAATAAGGAGTAGAGAATTCCCAATCATTGGAGTGTAGCAACCTGAAGTGAAACAAATTCACTTTAACGGTTGAATTCTCACTTTGATGAATAAGCCCCCATGGACTCAGGCCCTACTCAGAGTCTATTTTCCTTCCGCAATCCCATAGGACAATCCCTTTAGTCAAAAGGCACCCATCAATGGTGTGAAAATTACATTAGCAAAATTGCAGATGGACCATATTGTGGACATGATTGAAAAGTTAGACAAAATAAATGTGTATAATGTACAGGGTCCAAATAGATTATACCAACAAGTCCCAAAGAGAAAGGGCTAAAAGCAATTCATTATGTGCAGTTAATTGTGTACCTTTTTTCTTATTTTTTTTAAATTCATACTAATGCCAATGTACCAAATAGATTGGAGTGCCTGAATTTATAATGGGAAGTGAGTTTTCTATATCTATAGATATTTACACCTCACTTATCATAGGCCAGATATTTAAAGGGTTGTTAAGGGATTAAAAACTGGAGTATGTCCTAGAAAAATGTATTATAAGTTATAGTCAGCATGGATTTATAAAAGGCAGATTTTGACAAACTAATCTATTCTCCTTTTATGAGGTGGAAAGTGGACAGTTTAATAGAAGGTCAACTGTGGATATTTTTAGACTTTGCTAAAGTGTTTGACACTCTCTCATACAAATGCCTGTGTGCAAACTATGGTCTCTTTGTTTAGAAAGTACAGTGTGCAAATGGACTGAAAACTGGCTAAAGATCAAATACGTTGGTCAATAGCTTTTACTCTAAATGATCCAATGTTAAAAGTGGAGTGCCTCAAGTTTCTGTTTTAAAGTGCACCTGTCACCTCATACTAATTTAGGTTCCACTAATGAAATAAATGTTTTTGACATTTGACATCGCTTCTCCAATCAGATCCCTTAAATCATGACGTAGCAGGGATCTGATCGGAGGAGCTATAATGTCAATCATCGTTTAGCTGCGCACAATCCGACTCGGGAAAGAAAAGGCAGGCTGACAGGTAAGATGACAGAGAGAAATGCTGTATAATGGTCCCTTTTTTAAGACAAAAAATAAAATACATATATATTTACAAAAATGTTGATTTTATTAGTAGAACCTAAATTAGCATTAGAGTTTGGAAGTGTCAGGTGCACTTTAAGGATATTATTGTTTATGTTATAACTCTAAATTTCATATAGAGCTTGGGAGAAAGAATATAGTTTCTGTGTTTACATATAACACATTGGTATGCATTAAAATAAAGTCCATGGAAGAAGTTAAGAAAACTGACTTTGCCTTAGACAACTACAAGGCAAATGAGGTTTAATATATGTAACATTACGCATCCGTTGGCTAAAACTGTGTGACCTATAATGAAGAGTGACCAGAGACTATTTGTGGACCACAGAGTATGTAAAATCATGAAATGTGAATGATTAAAAAAAAGATATAATTTTACCAATGTACAATTCATTGATAAGGTCTCACCTTGAGTATGCAGTCTAATTCTAGGCACTGTTACACTAAAGGAATATCCTAGAGCTGGAATTCAACAAAATTGAAAAAAGCAGGCAATTAATGGGTGGAATGATTATTTTATATAAATATGTAAATATTATCATAAATAAACTGTTCCCAAGCTTTAAATGGCCTTTTTACCTTCTTGTGGGCAAACAAGGGTAACTAAGGATTATTTATTTATATGTAAGTAATGTTGAGAGATCATTACTTTATTTTAAACCTTGATAACAATGTAACAAAAAGGATAGCGTAAGGTGGGAATCCTATAACAGCTCTACTTTTAAAGCTCCACATAGCTCTGCTTCCTCTCTTCTAAATGGATGTGGGACATTGATTTCATCATCTACTTTGGCAATCTGTCCTCACTCACCCAATCCCTGTCTACTTCTAGCAATGAGTTGCTGAAGGTCCTTATAAACTAAACTATTGCTTTGAAAAAAAAATATAGTAAAGTAGGGTGTTTATCTATATGGTTCTCTCGATGAAGTGTGAGTGAATGTATGAAAATAATCAAGGTAGGAGAGTGTCTAAAATTGCCTTGTTGTTACTCCATAAATTATACAAGGCTCTGGTGAATTACTGAATGTTGCATGTGAGGAGGTTGCAGAAATAAACAAAGTTTCAGGAGAGCGAAGGATATCCAGTGATAAGGATGGAAATATAAGATAGGAATTTGGTAAATTGAATGTTTCAGATTATCTCTAATAACTTTATTTGCTAATATATAGGGATTCAGTGTAGGAATTTACATTGAGTCAGAGAATCCTGGCATTTACATTCTGAACTATAAGGGAGGTTACTGACTAAAGCGAGAATTCGACTGTCAAATTCTCAAACAGCGGATCCCTATAGCAAATCCACGACTGCGACATTTTCCCCACTGCAAAGTCGCAACAATATTTTCATAGTAAAGTTGTGACTGCAACAATATGCTCATTTTAAAGATGCAACTGCGACAGTATCAGTCTATTGCGACTGTCTTTAGCTGGTGAATTCACACCTTTACATGACTTTCGGACTTAAGCCAATAAACCACCTAAATATTGGAAGGACATTTAATAAATTTGGAGACTAAAAAGGAAGAGTTGCATTAATTAAACTTTGAAATGATAACTAGCTGGGTTTGTATATTAGAGGCTTCTTTCTGAGATATTTGTATTTCCAAGCATTTTTTTTCTGTGGACATTGCAAGATTTGGTAAAAAAATTGGTTGTTATGGGTTACTAGACAACAAAAATGATTGTCCTTGTTGATGAATTACCCTGTAGGAGAAGCCTAAGCAGAATCACATATTGTTGGAATAAGTATAATGGTGTTAATTGATGAGAGACATACGCAGAATATGTATATACTGTATGCAATACATATTGTATTGAGGAGTGCCTAATTGTAAAGAATGAAGAGGGTTCAACTAGGACGTGAATAGTTTAAAGTAACTAGTGATATGAAGTGAAGGAGGGGAGCATTATATACCTTGTGAGTCTAGTAATCAACTATATGCCAACAGCAACAAGGAATTAAGGCAAAAATATACAGAGAAAAACTGTTGGTAATGGTCGTCAGTGCAGTTTCAGTAGACTGATTTGGACTCTTCGCCATCTTCTTTCTGTTTCTTTGGAAAGTTTCTTTGATGATGTGTGTGCATTTTTTTATGACTTTTTTCTTGTGCTTTTTCAGTAGACTGTTGCTTGGCAAAGTTAATATTTATGTATTATAGTTCACTAAAAACCGTCTGATCATAAATATATAACACATTTTAATTGTTGCTATTTCTTTGTCCATGGCTCCTTCAAAGAAACTGGTAACTTGTAACGTAAGAGCATGGACGAAATTGGATTATTAATGAAGTGAAAATTATGGTAATGTACCGAAACAAAAAAAAAACCCCATAAATATGTAAAAAAAAATATGAATTTTGTTTCATGTATTTAAATGTACATATCTATGTCAAGACAGATTTGATAAAGGGTTAATGTCTGAATAAAGCACTGTAAAAACATAAATTAGCTTGGGTTTCAGCGTTAAAACACCGAAGGCTGATTTCGGATATTGGATAACCATTAATATGGTTATTTATTTTTTGTTTGTTAAAATGCATCACATAATATTTAATCCTCTTTATGTCAGAATGGAAAATTTAACAGATTCTTAAGTTTAAATGCCAAGTGTGAATTGACATTTTGATATGTTTTTCTATGTAAATATACTTGTAGCACTTAACATTCCATTCTACTGTGAAAATTAGTCATAATTAATTAGCCTGAAACTTGTGCGCCTCCAACCAACCGCTATTCTTTGAAACCTCATCTTTTAGGAGGTTATAATACTGAAGCTGCTTTTTTTTTTTCTTTACATGAATTTTGTGAAAACTGTGAAAAGTAACAAGTTTATTATTTATTTATTTATACTTTAAATAATATCCTTTTTATAGTTTATGGTTTAAAGAAACAGCATGGCCAAAATAAAATAAAATACATTTAATTATTTTTTACTTACTAACTTTTACTAAATGCTTTTTATCATAAATTAAAGAATAAAATAAAATTCTTACCTGTAAAGAAGTGCAGTGCTGTACAGCACTTCCTCGTTGTAGACTCTATCTTCATTCTCTACCGGCAACTCTATGGCGTCCCGAGTCTCCAGATCCCTTCTAAGATGTGCAGCCCTCTCCAGTGAAGCCCGGCATTAAATTGATAATCGCAGTATCGAATGATTTTTACCGATATCGATATTGATATTGCCGATATCGCGATATTGGAAGTTTATCAACATTGCGATATTAGTAATATCGATATCGCGATATCGAAATTCGAATGAGATGTGTAAACCATTGATTTCAATGGCAAAATTCCATAATATCGCTGGAACATTCAATATTGCGATATCGGTAAAAATCGTTCGATATCACGTTTTTGGTAATTTTAACGATTTTATTAAATTTTTCCTGTCAAGTGCTAGGTTGTAGTTGACAAGAGGTTGGAGTTCCCTGCCCTGTAGAGCTTACAATCTAGGTTAATATAAATCCTTTACCACAAATTGGACTAACTGTTATATATTGGTCAAAAATTGATAACAGTCATAATTTGTCCATTAAAAACCATGACCTACACTCCAGGTCAAGTAATTAACCTTTTGCTCTGACCTCTTACACACAATATTTATACATACACTAGACTAGAATGGAGTATATGCTAACAGCTGCAGTCCTAGTTTTATTAAAAGGATTCAGTTGTCTTCAAATCCTAATTTATTTCGATAAAACAAAAGTAACACATTCAATTTAGTAACATTGTTTCTTATTGGTTCTAATTGGCATTGTTTGTACTATTTCCTGATTGAAGGTATAATTAATCTGGTGAGTGTTGTTGTTTTCATATACACATATTCATATCTGGGGTCAGACATCTCCTACAAACTTAATATGAAAGTATTTTCAAATAAACTGAATAAATCATGCTGAATAAGCACATATTAAAATAAGACATTCTCATTTTCATAGCAGTATTTTTTTTTTAAATCATCATATTTCTAGTCTGTCTCTCTGTCTTTGAATTGGTTTCATATGTAGTAACTGATCACATATAAAGATAGGTAATATGTTCATTTAAAATCCAGACAGAAATGTGTTCATGGAACAACAAAGCCTGAAAGGTCCATATTCATTTATACCTAATATATTCTTAATTGGTACTCAACAAATTAAAGAAAAAAATTCTAAAAATGTACAGGGCGAAATGTATTAACCTGGGAGAGACCGCTCTCTGTCTTTCCAAGTTTACCAAGAGAAATATCACAAGATTTTTTGAGATTTCAAGACTGAGGGTAATTCAGCATAGTCTGAACTTACCCTCCGATCCTTCACCTCTGCTCGCACAGACTATTATGCGCTCGCTGATGTGCTGCATGCGGACATCAGTGAATGCTTTAAAGGGATTTCAGTCTCGGCAGGGCTCGCGAGGTTCAACACAAGTCATCTCGCGAGACTGGAATCCCTTTAAAGCATTCGCTTATGTCCACGCACAGCACATCAGTGAGCGCATAACAGTCTGTGCGAGCAGAGGTGAATTACCCCCTGAGTTTTTCGATCTTGATTTTTACATTTTTTTTTCAATGGAAAGGTAGCTATACTTTACATTAGTAGCATGACTACCTCTTTCCATTGAAAATTGCAAAAAATCAAGATTGAAAAACTCGATCTCGAAATTCCACAAAAAATCTCATGAGAACAATGTGAGATTTTTTCTCGGTAAACTCGGAAAGACCCAGAGCGGTCTTTCTGAGTTTAATAAATTTTTGCCCTAAAAATTAATTCTAGTTTTTCAGATAATAATAAGCAGTTCAAATATATTATCTGAAATTCCGCTGAAAACAATGGGAATGTGCGGGTGTCTAATTAGACAAAGGATAAATGATTGTCTGCAGTCATCAAATAGAAAAAACAAACACTGAACAGAATAAATCAGGAATTTAACTTAAAAGAAAACTTTTTTTTTACAAGTATTATACGGGAATAACTTTCATGCAAATCTAAATGGGAATTTTTTCTTTCGGGTGTTATGGAGCATGCAATCAATGGAATACATTCCTCAGAGCTGTTAGAAAAAAAAAATGAGTATAACAAACAGGGTATGAAGTTTCTTTTAAAATAAGAGCCTCAGCAGAGAAACATAAATCTATGTCCAATTCTCATTGGATTTCAAATACTAGGAAAATATTAATAATCTACACAAGCAAAATTCTATACCATCTTAATACAGTATTTTCATGATTGCTTTTGTTTTAAATTTATAATCGCCCTGATGCAATGAATAGAACTTGTTTATCAACCAATTATTTGCTGATGTGGTTTCCCTACGACTAAACGATATAACAATGCAACAATGAAAATGTGTCCTGTCTCAAAAAAAAGGACAGACATCAATCAATATATTGTAAACATTGTTTTATTAGAGACCTTACCATGACCTTGATCATTTGTCTCTAGCGTTATAAAGAGTTTAATTGGATTATAAATATCTGCTTAATCAATGGTTGAAATATTATGAAATCTTTCACTTGGGTTCCAATGATTTAGTGCCATTATTACAACCTCATCAATAGGAGCCATAACATCTTTTACCATCTCTTGATTGTTTATTTGACTTTATACTTCACAAGTGCAGTCTTCTCACTCAATATGCTGATTTATTTTTCAGCTTTGCACTTATCTTTAGAATGGTATAATTGGCATTAGAGATATCGAGCGCCATCATGTATAACGAGCCTACTTTTAAGGCTTTAAAAAGCAACCTTTTCATTTTATAGTTAAAACATTAACGATACCAGCATGAAGACTGCATGCGGTGTTGTATATTAGAATAATATATTATGTATAAAATATACTGTAATTAAAAATATTGAAAAAAGGAGTTAGTTTCATATTATTTCATTTTCTAAGATATTACAGGTCACTAAAGTTTTTTTGTTTTCATCTGTAAGTATAATTATAGGCTACAGATATAGTTAATAGGTTACATAGAATCAAATTAAACTCTTCCTAAAGAAAGCATAATAATAATACCTTTCCAGTTTCCATATAATTAGATGTTTCATTGCTTAAATGTATGTATGTATGTATATATAAATATATATATATATATATATATATATATATATATATATATTACACATACAAAAATGGTTATTATTATCAATATATATTTTGTGTAGTCAATTATTGCTTTCTCTGGAAAATTGGCACATTCCAATTAAAAGAGCAAGTAATGAACAAAGTGCAAAACATATGTTACGATAATCATTAGATTAACACATTGATTCAATTTTAGCTAAGTAATTGAAATAGTGACCACTAGAAAGGTTTGCTCAGTAAAAAATTATAATAATAATAATGGGGGGTTATTACAAAAGCACTAAGTGACATGGTTTAAAACTGAGGTACCATTTTTTTAGAAGTCTTCATACCCATTCCTTTGATTGACTACTGAAAATTTAAGTGTTAAGGAACTTGTGAAATTCTGAGTATTAAAACAGTGTGCTTCTGCCATGGGAATATGGGAATAGCTTTGGCAATTTACAATTTTTTTTTAAATTTTATTGGTCAATGTAAGCATTCCTGCTAAAACCTGATATTTCAGGTGCTCTGAAAAATAATTGCTATTAAAAGCAATTAAAGAAACAAAAAAGATCCCCTTTTGAGTTTCTCAGAAAGTATTTGGACAGGAGTTGGAGTCATCCATCTCCTACACTGTCAGGGTGATAACCTTCACAAGTACAGTATTTGTCGATGCCCTTTAAGGGCCCTGGATTTTCTGCTGTGGATATTGTAGGGCACTACAGCAAACCTATTAATATGAATAGTAGCATCAATGAACCAATCAAGTCAGTGGTATCACAATAAGAACAAAGAATATTCAAGTCAGACTGGCAGAAACCGAGAAGGATCAAGCCAGAAGGTGAATTAGGAACAAAATCAGATGGAGATATAAATTAGGAAACAAGAGAATCATGGATCATCTCTATGGTCAAGGTTGGTAGACAGTAAAGATGACCAGATATGACCAATATGAGAGACAATATTTATAGTCCATTTTGGTTCATATTTATGACCATACATTTATAGGCCTGGTAATGAGTGGACGGGATGATCCTGTTTAAAATAAACTTCAGGTGTGCAGCCACAGGTCCACCACCAGCCCAATGAACATCATACATAGAAAACATTTTGAAGTAGGAATAAAATAGGCTTGTGTGAAATCTGCTACGTTGAGTGTTCCCTGCCTCAATCCTGAGCAGAAGCTGAGGATTGACACCAGCAATGTCAATTAATCCTTTACTCTTTTGTCTGTAGTACGGATACAGTTATAAAGCAAACAAAAATACATAAAAAGGCAGTACAACAGGTCAAACATGTCCGCAATCAAGAGACAGGTTAACATAAGACAAAACTGGGATATCAGTATCAAAACTAAGTTGGATTATTTGCATGTCAATTCAAACAGAAAATCTGTTTTTATTGCTGCTTTATTTAACAATTGTTATCTGTTTTGCAGAATCTAGAATGCACATAGATACTTAAACCACTTCATGTGTTTTTATCTAGTAATGTATACAGATAGACAGACAGACAGACAGACAGGCACAGTGCGGTGGCTCAAGGGATAGCATTGCTGCCTTGCTTTTGCTGGTCACTAGTCATTTTAACTTGACTCTTTTGTCTGGTACCTTGGAATTGCAACTGGACACTTCTCTTTATAATTGGGCAGTGCAGTGGCTCAGTGGTTAGCACTGCTGTCTTTCTGGGTTCTGGGTTCTATTCTACCCTGGACTTCATCTGCATGGAGTTTTTATGTTCTCTCTGTACCTGTGTGGGTTTCCTAGGGCACTCTGGTTTCCTCTCACAATTAAAAAATCATACGTGTGTGACTGAATAAGGAAACTAGATTGTATGCTCCACAGGGCAGGGACTGAAGTTAATGACGAATCTCTGTAAAGCGCTGCGTAATATATCAGTGATATACAAATAAATAAATACGATACAGATGGATAGATAACTGTCTTTGTCAAATCGTGGCCCCTCTGGTAATCTTCTGCTACTGGAAGTAATGGAATAGAGGAGCACTTTAATAAAATTGAATAAACTCAAAAAAGTTTCACCTTTCACCTTTTCGACGTTATCCTGTGTACATCTCAACTGTTTGTTTGGTAAAAATTGCTCGATATTTACCTACCGAAACCTTTCAATTGAGTTTTTTTTATTGAATATTTAGATAGAAAAGTAGCCATACTACTAATGTAAAGTAGTTTACAGTTGATTTGGTGTTACACCACAAAGGGTCTGAGATTCACTTGAGACATTCTAGGAACCCAACAGTTTAACCCACAAACAGCATCTTATAACGTATGGTCCAGGAAAAATGTCAAGATGTTCTGAGGTGATTTTCTTTGTTATGCATGACCAGAACTTGGTGTTGTGACAAGAGGTAACCTGACTGCACAACAAAAAAAAAAATATATATAGTTTGCAGCATTTGGATGTAACCACCTAATGAATAACTAGACCACAATTTATTACTTATTCAGCATAACATTATCTAAGGGAACGCACGCAAAATTATTTTCTCAAAACAATAAGAAAATTTGACAATTGGAAATGAGCGTAACTCATAAAATAATGTGATTTTTTAGTCTTCAAACATATCTTCAATAATACATATCTTAAATAATCAAGTTTCTTTTTATTAAGTTCACACTCTCCGGGGAGAATACATAACTTATTGTATCTAAATCTCGCTGAGGCAGTTCTCCAATGTGCTTAGAGTGTATATACTCTGTACGCACTATGAATCCTCTTCCTGTCCTCCATCCATAGTATTGTGGAATCCTTAACCACTATCCATAAAAGCTGCCGTGTTCTTAAAGATTCTGTCAATTTATTTTAAATGATTACTTTTATTCCAATTTCTCATCCCATGAGGGTGCTAATGTTACATACTAGATTTACAGTTTGTTCCTGCGGGAGATGTTTTCACTTTGGAAATAATGGTTGCTGTTCTACAAGCAGCTGAATCTTCATCTGTGCAAACCACAGCCACCCAGATGCTATCGATTCCCAAATCAAGCCTGTGCTGTTCTACCTCTCCTTGGGGAACTTTTATGGATTCTTTACCCTCTGGCTTGGCTTCTTTTATTATTTTATTTTGGAATTATGCTTGAATGGGTTTGTCTTGTTAGGGCCAGTTATGCTCTGCACTGCCAATTATACCAAACCATCTGGCTGTTACCTCTTGACCACTGAATAAAATTTTCAAATTGATGATCATGCCATTAGAATGACTGTTTTTAGATATGTAAACTTAAAAGGCTGTTCCTGTCTTTATCACCCTCCAGTGTTAGCTTGTACCCACCAGGAAACAAGAGATCAAAGGCCCAGTAAACAAAAATATTTTTTTTCTTGTCTATTCCTCTTCAGTCTCTATTTGTATTTTTTAATTTTTTTATATAGCGCTACTATATTACACAGAGCTTTACCATTCAATGCAGTTAATGCCACATGCAGCTTACAATTTAGTTTCTCTATTCAGTCAAACACACATAGACAGACACAGATGTATGTTTTTGGATTATGGGAGGCAACCCATGCAGGTGAGGGGAGAAGATAAAAACTCCATGCAGATGAATTCCAGGGTTGAATTGAACCCAGAACCCAGCGCTGCAAGGCAGAGTGCTAACCAAAAATTTTTGGGGGTTATTTATTAAAGTCTGAATTGTTGCGTATAGGTGCAAATTCACCAGATAAAGACATTCGCAATAGGCTGCTACTATCGCAGTCGTATCTTTATAATGAGAATATAGTCGCAGTCGCGACTTTATTATGGGAAAATTGTTGCAATCTTAACTTTAAACTTTTTTTGTGACTTTACTATGGGGAAATTGTAGCGGATTTACTATGGGAATCCGCTGTTTGTGAATTCGACAGTCGAATTCGCCCTTAGTGAATAACCCCCTGAGCCGCCGCACTGCCCGTTTAATTCTACCCTATCTCTTTTTTTATCTCCTAAGTCCTCTCTGCTAGAGCCTTGACCAACCAAACAATGTCAACCTCTCTTCCTTATGTGACCTTTCAGTTCACCTATAAAATGTACACATTAACTTTTAGACAAATAATATCATTTATAAACATATGAAACAGATCTAGACTTGAACTCACATTGAAGTATTGAGTGAGCAATCAACAATGCAAAGATAAATAAACCACTTATTATTAAAAAAAAAGAAAGGGTGACAACGGAAGAGAACACTCTTCAATATAAAAGAAATGCAGAAAAAATTCTTGGAATTTATGGGAAAAAAAATGATTTGACCGAAATAGCCATTATCAGGTGAAAACAAAATCAGATGATAGAATATGGTAATTGTTCTCAATGTAGTCCTTTTCAGCATGAGTGTAGTGGTTAAATTGGGAAGCTTACGTTTATTCTGAATTTTAGCATACAGGGTTTATTGGACAAATAATGAGAGAAGAAACTATATTAATCCTACTTTCTAGGAATCCATTTATGCAGGATAAATATGAATAGGTTACATTAATCCAGCAATTAATGGAAGCAAGTATTCTGCCTAGGTAAATACAAAATCATTGAATAATTCAGTAGTACATTAGAGCTGACTTTTAAAAAGTAAAATATTTTAATGCTGTGGCATTTTCTGATTTCAGGTATACCAAGTATATCTGGCAATGGGGAAATATATATATATGGTTCCAGAAATTTTTTTTTATTTTTTTTTTATTTTCATTGGGCAAATGTTAGAGACAATGTAATCCAATTTAAATGCTATTAACTTGGAAGGACAGATGAAATGATCATGGATCTTTAAATTATCCATCCAATACTTAAATAAGTATTTCTCTACTATTGTAGGAAACCCCATGGATATAAAATAAAATATTTCAAACATTAAAAGGAGACGGTTACCGCATAAATATCCTTATTTTTATAACTCCCTTTAACTATCTACAAAAAGATTAAATAGTGAGCTGTTATTTCGAGACACGTAATAAATCCTGACTTCACAAAATGATATGGCTTATAATGTCTGTAGGTTTTATTCACTATTAATTCATTACTTTTCATTTCTTTCTTTCTCATAGCAAAAAGCTAATCCTAGGCATAAGCCAAGATCTGAGGGGGTTATTGACTAAAGTGAGAATTCAACTGTCGAATTCTCAAACAGATGATTCTCCTAGTCAATCCGCAACTGCAACAAATTTAAAGCCACGACAGTAGCAGTCTATCGTTACTTTAAATTCTTTTAAAGAATATACAGACCATGTAAGCAATACTTCTCTCTTTCCTCTTATGGTATGGAAGAGATTTAGAAGAGAAACCTTTACTCAATAGAAAAGTGGCATAGAGGAGCCATTCATCGGGATCCGAAGAGCAGCAACTGAACCTTAGTAACAGTTGGGTGGAGGAGCAAAGCATCTGCATCTGAGAGTCTGCAGAATGGGTGAGCTGTAAAAACAAATCATAAGGACTCTTTGAAGAATTGACCCAGGAAAAATAAGATGAACCAAATCAAACGCATCTAAGTCAAGAAGCAAAAACCTCCCAGCCCACCAGTTATTGAAATGGCAAAGGATTGATTGGAGGATTTGCAGTAATGCAAACATTTCTATTTACAGCCGTTTTCAAACTTTTTGGCATGAAAAACATAGGAAAATATACATCAACACTGGCAATCATTTACATAGGTCTAGTAACCAATAGCAAGCAATCACAATTTGTCTTACGGAATTCAAGTTTCCTTATAGTAGTGAATAAGTGAATGCTAACAGCTGATTGGTTGTTATAGGATGCTACACCTCTCGAATGGTTGTTCCTGTTGATGAATTCCACTGACAATTACTTAAGACAGTGACATGTTGATGTTTACTGGTCGTTACATGTTGATGTTTACTGGTCATGCATGTGGACTATCCAGGGTTCCCGCATAACACACTTAATTCATCACCTACTACATTGCCATGTACATCTCTACTATACAGTTAATTAGGGAAATTTAACCAAACTGAAGGAACTGCATGGTTCCAGTAATGGATGGGTGATCCAGATGTTCCTTCTACTTTGGAACAATGTGCTGAAATTATAGAGGTATTAATCACAAATTGCGTTCTAGGATTTTTCATAGAAATTCGCTGAAATTATCCCAAACTTTAGTGTTTGACTCCAAAAGCTCAAGTATGGTATAGACATGTATAAGACTTACATTTAACACGTATTAGCCTACTGCAACAGGAAAAAGGAGATACTGTTTGAAAATGAGGTGATAGTGAATGCACTGCTGCATTACTGAATATATTTTTTAATTAACTGTTATTTTTAACCTTATTCATATTCATTTGTAGGTTGGAAAATAAAACCCATTTATTTTGTCTATTTGTGAATCACTGACAATTCAAGCAAACCTAATATTCTTTCAAATATGAGCAGATTGAAAGTATTCAATTACAGCAAGCCATTTCACCAGGATCTCTGCAAATTAATCGGTTAATTTCAAGGCCAGGTGATATAACTGTCTTATTGGAAATAAATAGGCAATAAACTGCTTGTTACATTTTGGGAAGAAATTAAATTGAAACCCTCCCATCATGAAAATTGCCTGTGTTCACGTGTGTCAAATCCCATTACCATCAAGTCTAGAGGGATATATGTAAATAAAATTCATTCTGTGTAATACATATTGTATATCTATGTGTACCTGTCAGTATTCAGTTATAGCATAATAGTATATATTTTTTGTTTGTTTTTACATTATTCATTATGTAAAGAGATATTATTAGTAATATTATTAGTAAAGAATGAAAAAGGGGACTAATTATCTCACTTAGGGGCTTATTCATCAAAGTGCTAATTTTTGCCACTTTGGGTTGCTATGCTCCGTTGGTCACAAATTCTTTACTCTATTCACTAAGCGAATGGCATTCTACCTGTTTTATTGCATAGAGTGGCATAGTCAGTCAGACAGTAGGAGCTCTGACATCAACCCCCTAATTCACTACTTTGATCTGGAATAGTAAAACTGGCAAATGCGACAAAGTAGGGTGAATTTGCCACCATGATAGATTTTGGCACGTGATGAATTGGTGAATTACCTGTGGATGGGAATGCAAAGGGGTGTGAAAAGCTCCTGTAGTTCATCACTGTCATAAGTATCTGAAATGGTTGGGAATTCGCCACATCGTAAAATTTCATGAATGCCCTAATCTCTCTCTGCTCCTTGGCTCCCCGTAAGCACATGAATCATTTACTGTGTTCCCCTTTTGACATTTAAGGCACTTCACTCTGTTGCCTCTCCCTACATTTCCTCACTCGTATGCCCATACATTCCTCAATGTCAACTGCACTCCTCCCAAAGCAACCAGCTTTGCATGCCACACACCAATACTGCCCTTTATTGTCTTAAACCTTTTTCTCTTTTTGCTCCCCACATCTGGAATTCTATACCCCTTTATCTTCACCTGGAATATTCCCTCAGCACTTTTAAAACCAAACTGAAGTCCTACTCTTTGGTGCACTAGCACTGATATTTATCATTGATTTTTATGTATATATATATATATTTTATCCTTTCTTAGTTATTTATGCTAAGTATTTGTATTTATTGACCAGTGCTTCAGTACATTGTTACAGCTCTTATTACCCCTCTATCTGTTTATGTAAATCTTCCTCCCATTTTGATTGTAAGCTCTATGGGGCAGGGACCTCCAACCTCTTGTGTCAACCACAAGCTGGCACTTAAAGTGAAGTATCCTTGTGATATTATAATTGTATTGTGTAATGCACTTTTCCCATTTCTGTATTTTATTTGTATTGCTGAATTGCACCTAGTTGCATAACTTTGTGGTGCTTTATAAATAAAATTATACATGTATACTTATGTGAAGATCAGGAATGGGCGAACGGGCTTGAATTTTGACCATTATGCAACTATTTGGACTTCCATAAATAAGCCTAAAAAGCCCTCCTCCCCCCCCAAAAAAAAAAATATATATTACAATACAAAGTAATAAAACAAGAGGAACAACCATGTCTGTTGTGTAAATACCAAAAGCACGCAATGAATTATGGGCACTACCATCACTCTTAAAGGCAAACAATATATGATTGTTTTGGAAGTTATGATGAATGGGATTCTTCTTTGATAAAGAAAGATGAATGTTTATGACAAAATGAGTTTGATATAATGGATAATAGGGTAGTTGTGTAAAAAAAAAAATGCTGCCATTAATCAGCCTTCAAACACCTCCATTTATCTCTGTGGTTTCATCTGTAAACGAACATCTTACCGGCCGTGAGTGGACTTGGATATTTCAGATTAAACAAGATAACATTCATGTCTTAGACATCATATGATCAAAGATATTGTATTGGCCATGGCACTTCATCTTATATTAAAGAGATAGTGGCAGTAGGGAAAAAATGTTAGTCGTGCCATAAAACAATGTATAATGCTTAGTAAAGTGGGTTAGCATTAAAATGATTTTACTTTAATTCGGGAAAAGTGTGCTTGCATAAAGGACTTGCCTAAATTTGTATTACCAACTCAGCAATCCATTTCACTTCATGACCATGACTTTAAGAAATAGCACCATGTACTATCACAGGCTCTAATGCTATATAGAAATCATTGTTTTCAGCAATTCAGGCTGGTGAGATTATCAGCACAGTGCTTGAGGCAAAAGACGTGTGCAAATGCAAAACCATAGTAAAATTAACTGAAAACGGATAACGAAAGCATTGCAGTGCTGTTTGTAGATGTGGCAAAAGTTAATTCGAATTTTTTTTTTAATTTGAAAATTTGGCAAAATAGAAAAAAAAATTGATTGGAAGTATTTTCTGAACCTTAGTAAAATAATAATAAAAAAAAAATAACAGTAAATCCAAAACTCATATATACAGTATATTTATATTGTGAAGGAGTAGTGTAGTACCTTTATAGACTTTCATGAACAATTCCCTAATTACCTGTCTGCAAGCCATCCAAATTTAATTTGAATAAGTTCCCTGAGTATAATTAGCGCAAAGCAAAACAAAGCAATTATTAAACATATTTCACCCTTAAATTCATCAGAATTTGATAATATTTACATAGACCTGTGAGAACTCCCACATTCTGTTTTATTTTAAAATAACCTGGATTTTTAAAGTGCTCCATTTTCCGCTTTACGCAAATGATGTTTTGTACTAAAATATATTTATAACCCAACCATAATAAAATGTATCTTCTGTGAATGACATGACTTCAAGGAATACTTAGGAAATTCCAAATTCAGTTGATTCTTGCTTGCTGAATTTGTTATACAGTTCATAAATAGGTTATATGATTCAGTGGGAAATGAGATGCTTAAGTAATGACTGCAGTGCATAAAGTATATACTCATGAAAGTCAAATAGGTTCTTGCATCCACTAATTTTATTAAATTACATCAGTGTAAGTCTAACCTGCTTTATATCATCTTTTCATGTTTGCAGTATATACCATTCTGCTTCCCTTTGTATTAAATACTGCAGGCTGTTCTGGAGAAAAAAAATTCTAATACATTTTCTAGAATATATTAGAAAAAAAATGTATATGTATATATACGTATATACTATATATATATATATATATATATATATATATATATATATATATATATATAATTCTTTTACTGGAAATGTGGTGATGAAATTATCGTGAATATAAAATTCTGTGGACATAATATTGCTGTTGTTATTATCGTTAATTATTTAACTAATCTAATTTAATGAGCTTTATTTTAAATGAAATAATTGAATATAAAAATGTATGCGCCTGTGCTGGTTGGTTGTTACATCATATTCACTTATTTAATAGTTAGATAAACGCATCAGGAGTTTTGTTTCATGTTGCTGAGTGGAAGTGAGGGGAAGTAGACATCTACTCCAGCCAATGTTTGAGTTAGAATAAATTCCAAATTGAGCAGTTTTGCATGAGGTTGCTGATCATATTTTTGAACCAAATGCCTGTATTTAGACACTCCGATTTTTATCAGCCATCATAACTATTAGAGTTGCCAGGCAACAACACTTGTAAATGAAAGGCAATGTGATAAAATACAGGTTATAATTTAATCTTTGTTTGATATCACATTCATGCATCTATAAATTGCCAATGCACAGCAAATTTGCAAGGGGAATAGTTCAATAAGCCAAAAGCACAGATGGAACTGATTTAATCACATTTTATTTACTGGGTCCAATTGCTTGTGAGAGTCAAAGACTTGGCCCACAAACCTAAGAGCAGGATTGTGTACAAACTGCACTGATCTAGAAATTTGACTGTGGACCAAACATTTGGATGACTTGAGATATTTTCCTTTGCTTAGGTGTTGATCCCCCACATAAGATAACTATAAATCAGATTTGATGTTAATTAGTGATAATGGTCAGAAAGAGGTGATTTCACAAATAGAAACAATCAGTGTCAGTGCTCAGTAAATTCTCATGTATATATGCACGTGTTTCATATAATACATAATACAAACATATAATATACTGTATGTATCGTATGTGTTCTTTTGAAAGACATAAGCAACAATCAACTATAATGCTGGTTGTTACAGAGGGATTGTGGGGGGCTGGAAAACTGCCAGGGTGTTGGTATGGATCATATTGCTTTACAGATATTTGGAAACTGCTGACATTACTCTGGCAAAAAGTAAACTCAACCTAATCAACAATCATATTCACATTGTTAGTGTATTTTTTCCATATGAAAAACCTAAAGGGATCATCAACAAGCTTTTGCCTAGTAATCACTATCAATTAATTTCTCATAGCCTATAATATTTACTGATTTCTAATGTATTGTCACATCCTTACAGAAGCCCCTCCTCCCTCACCACCTTCTTCTGCCACAATTCAGTTTGAAATCTCAAGTCAGAGACTTGACTGACAAGTTTGAGAATTCTGAAAAAAAATCAGGAAGCTGTAAGGGTTCTTTCTGTTCTTTTCTTTTATTGTTTCAGAATTCTAAAGCCTGCTGGTCAATGGCTTAATGTGAGAATTCAAACAGATTGTAATCATTAATAGGCTTCTCGATCTCTCTGTCTTGAGGTACCCATAGTGCCAACTCGGAATATTCAGGTCCACTTGCCACAGTGGATTTAGCATTGACTAATCATGTGGCACAGAATCCAAAAGGTTTTCTGGTCTTTGTTGCAAGGGAACCCCCAATTTGGGGTCCTCGGGTGAACCTCCCAGTGTCGGTGGCTGGACACAAGAAAACTGGAACACACAATTATTATTTCAATCAGGAGCTGCAGAACTGTGACTCACAGGTACATTTAAAGCAGGAGCTGTGAAACTGTGACTCACAAGAGCACTTGGAGTCAGAGCTACAGAACTTCAGCTAACTGGAGCTGGAATAGAAGAACTGTGGCTCACTGAAACAGAAATAGCAGAACTGAAACTCACTGGAACAAGAATAGCAGAACTGCAACTCACTGGAGAAGGAATAGCAGAACTGTGACCTACTAGAACAGAAAACATTGCAAAATGAATGTTGAGAAATAAAGGGCAGAAACTACACAGACACTGGTAGAATGTCAACACAACAATGGAAGCTCAAGTGCTGGACTCGATATTTAACCCCCACCCGCCCCACCACCATATCATTAAATCAGAAAAAGATATTGGAAGAGTCAGGCAACCAGATGCAACCTTGCGGCATGGCTCGTGACACAGATCCAATGGAGAATAATTCTGTCGCTATATTAAAATAAGGAAAGAAGTTACTGTAAAAGATTTTTAAAGGTGGAAAAAATAATTGCCCCTCCCCCCATTTGTTCCAGCTTTCACATTGAACTTGCATTACGCACTGTTAGTATTTCTAGCACTAAGCTGATCTAAAGATTACTTGATGCCATTGTGTATAAGAAACATGAGCGACTGGCCGCGCCAGCACCGATAGATAAATGACTGATCTCCCCACAAAAATATACATAAATTGTACACTCCCCTAAGGAATTCATTATATTTTTTTTATTTTTTTTTTTTCATGAAAAATAAAAGTCGGCTAATTTCACCCACTTCCAGTCTTTTAGATAATGAGTCGAAAATTTCAAAACCCGCCAGGAGCGAAACACATTTGTGCTACAATTCACAGCAGTGTCAGAATAAGTTGAAAAAAGAAAAGATCCATGACTTTAGGAAGTTTACAAGCACTGACATAAGCCTAAGGCAATTCCCATGCACTAGTCCCCATGATGAGACATATGAGAAGCAAAGTTGTTATATATTGGATTTACCGTATTTCTAATCCCACCTTTGCATGGGGAAACTAGTTTATCACCTGTACAGTGGCAATAATATACAGTAACTGTAATGCTGAATAGTTAATGTGCAAGTTGAGATTCCCCTAGAGTTTAAAACATTGATGAACTGTTTGTTACGTATTCTGAGACAAGTAGAGTATAGGGGATACCTTTTATTGGCTAACTGAATAGATGGTAAATGCAAGCTTTCCCCACTACTTAGCTCTCTTCTGTATAACTGGGGTATGCTGGGAAGTCTGTATAACTGGGGTATGCTGGGAAGTCTGTATAACTAAGGCATGCTGGGTAGTCTGTAGAGACAAGTAGAGTATAGGGGATACCTTTTATTGGATAACTGAATAGATGGTAAATGCAAGTTTTCCGGGCTCCTAAGGCCTCTTCATAATGCCTGATGAAGAGACCTAAATAGTGTGGAAAGCTTGCATTTACCATCTATTCCATTAGCCAATAAAGGTATCACCTGTACTCTCTTGTCTTTGCTTAAATCTATGGCTAACAGGGTGCACAACTCTACTGCCTTACGTATTCTGACTTACTTTACTTGTGAATTTTCTCAGAAACACTTTACATGATAGGCAACACCATTTTTTTTTCAAGCAGGCTTCATATGTTAAGATTAAAAGAAGCACTGAACCATTATTAAGAATTGAATAGTTTATGTTGTGTTATCTCTTTTTATAACTAAAATAGCTTCTAAATATTACATACACTTACAAAAATCTTTAAGACTTTATTGCAACACTGGGGTCTCCAACCTGCGGTCTATGGGCTTCATGATTAGGATGCGCACAGGAACTCTGACACCATCATGCAGACCAGCAACATGTGCTGGAGCACCCCACCCTGGTCTGTCAAACATTTGGCAGGAGGAGATCTGGTCCTCAGACTGGCAAAGGTTAAGGACCGCTGCTGTAACATTTCTATTTTATACTGTTTGTCTGTCTGTGCTGACTAGAATATTTAGTGTTTCTACACCTGATTGAACAGACACAGTACAAAATCCAATCAGATGTGAGTAAACAGCCCCTTTAGGGGCTGGATCAGTTGGTCTAAAATATATGTTTAAAAAGAGGTTACAACAATAGAAATATATAACTATATTGGCAATATACATCAATTTTGACTGTAACAATGTGGCTTATTCATTACAGTCCAAACAGTTACATACAGGCTGGAACTCACATCCATTTTCCACTTCTCCAAATCTGCATAATTCATCAAACTCTGCAATGTTGTGAATTCACAACCAACCAATCTGTGTGGAGAGGTGCACACTTGCAAACTTATTAAAAGGTGAAACTTTGCTATTTAGGCCACAGGTAGAGGTCTTTAATCCTTAAGTAATTCACGTAATATGATAGGCTGTTTGTACTTACATAGTTTTACATTATTTATACTGGACTTACATATTTGTTGATGATGGAAACAACAGGTGTAGTATGGAGATTGACCATGTGATTGAGATATCCTCAATGAAGCACTCCTTTTATTTATCTTTGTGTAAATGATGTTACTGTGCTAATGTTTCATCTGATCATTTGTCATTCATGTTGTCACTTGGTCACAGTCTTCATTGTTACTTTCGAATGAACCGTCGCCTCACACCAAACAGAACCCTGCCATCAACCCTCTGATTCACCACTTTAATCTGGTGAAGGAAAACTGGCAAATTCCGAATAGTTCACCTTCTCAGATTCTCTAATTAATTAATTCATTCACTGGTAAATTACCTGTACTCACACATGCAAAGTGATGCTAAGAGCTCCGTAAGTCCATGACCGTCATTGGCATCTGATTTGGTCACCCCAGGTTTCTGAATATGCAACGAACATAAAGTGGTGAATAAATGTGAATTTGGACCTTTACATGACTGTTTAGGCTTTCATAAATAAGCCCCGGAAGGGGATTGGAACTTTGCATCATGGAATATGATGGTATTATTTATGGTTTACATAGATACATAGTCAAATTATTTAGCTTATAGTTAAGATTGCGACAATTTTCCCATAATAAAGACTCGACTGCGACAATATACTCATTATAAAGACGCGAATGCGACAGTAGCAACCTATTGCGACTGTCTTTATCTGGCGAATTCACACCTATTTGCAACAATTTGGACTTTAGTGCATAACCCCCCGTAATATTAATTCCCATAAAATGTAGCACAATTATTGAATTTTTTTTCTTTTTTAAGTCAAGTGTCCAGCGATGTTTGGGAAAAATTCAGATTTTACTCTTTGATAAATCTGCCAAAATATTTATATCATTAATATCTCAAAATGTATTTTTCTACAATGAAGCAGATTTCATTTTGTCTAGGATGTAGCTCGGTCACTTGGATCTATCTTCCTTTTTTTTCCTTAATGACCCAATGATATTATTGCAGCTTTCCGAATATGAGCGGCGCATGATAAATCATAACTTATGAATGAATTTCCATTCATAATTTCCATTATAAGGTGTACAGTAAAACAGTATAACTCAGATTATTACTTATCTTGTATATGGTAAAATCGAGGCAGGAAACTATTTTCTCATGCCAACGGAAAGCAAATTTAAGACCCTGGAATTAATATTGATCTACGGATAAAAGCCTGATAAATCTTTTACCACTAAACCTTACACAGAAGCACCGCATGAACAATTAAACACTGGAAATGTGCAATAATTTCATGGCATCAAGAATAAGATTCATATTTTCTTTCCAGCCAATTAACACGTAGGAATAGGTTTTATATAAAAATTAGGCAGCTGAAAAAAGAAATCATCATGGATTATGTATGGATGGGGATACTTATCAATCATCTATAAATCATTCTTTTATTGATGCTTTTGTTGGGAAAAGAATATTGGCATCACAGTAGGAATACTAGGGAAGACATGGCAATGGGTAAGTATTGCAGCTAATATGGAAATAGGTAAGAATGCAGTGACAAACAAAAAATAAACTGATCAATAAACATTCCCTGCTCCTGTAATTTTAATATTGTTTAGGGGATATTTATTCAAATCGGTAAACTTTTCTCCTGGTATACTGATCCCCTTAAGACATTTTATATTTCTGAAAAGCGTTCTCCTGATTGAGGGTGGGAAAATCTATTATTCCATAAGTCCCCATTGAAAAAAATCAACAATAACGATAGAAAAGAAGCTTCATTGAAAGGAATGTAAGTGTATTAATGTATGTAACTTTTAATGTAACTTCCAAGCGTGAAATCACTTTAAGGGGGCAATTCACCATAGTGCGAAGTGAGGTCCGGATCCTTCGCCTCACTTCGCACAGACTGTTATGCGCTCATTGATGTCCTGCACGTGAATATCAGCTAACGCTTTAAAGGGATTCCAGTCTCGGTGAAGCGGCTCGAGTGGTCTCGCAGAGACTGGAATCCCTTTAATGCATGCAGGACATCAGCGAGTGCATCTCAGTCAGTCCGAAGTGAGCCGAAGGATCCTGACCTCACTTCGCACTATGGTGAATTCACCCCTAAGCGCCTTGTTGTGATTGACACAAAAGGATGGAGGTACCTGCCCCATAGAGCTTACAATCTAAGTGGGAGGAAGACTTACATACACAGATAGAAGGGTAACAAGAGCTGTAACAACTGGGACACTTGTCTATATATACATAAATAAATAAGTAAATATATATATATATATACAGTATATATATATATATATATATATACATAAATACTAAGCATAAATAGTTAATTAACTAATTAATTAATTTTGTAAATGCAATATTTACAAAAAAAAAGAGTGCTAGTGCTCCATAATGTAGGATTTTAGTTTGGCTTTAAAAGTGCAGAGAGAATGTTCCTGGTGAAGATAAAGGGGTATAGAATTCCAGATGAGGGGGGCAATGATGAGAATTCATTTTGATAGTCGAATTTTCACAAGGACAAATAAGCCCATAAAAGTAAAGGGGTCTACTTTGTCGTAATATTTTATCAGATCAGTACAGAAAGTATAATTAATTAGACATCGTGGTGCTTCTACAATTTTTAGAGTTTTGTAGGATAACAGTAAGATTATCTTTGTTATTATTGCTTGATTAAAAAAAAAAAGCCTTAAATAAAAAAAAAAAAATAATAAAAATAAAAACCCCATCCAAACTGAATTATACTTCTTGCACAAAAAAGTCTGTGGCTTCAGTTGCCCTTTAAGGTAGCTCTGCATTTTTATTTGCTCATGACCTCACATCTATATTTGTAACTCACTCTGTAAGGAACAATTACAGATAAGTGATGTAATAAATATAATCATTCTAAAACAACAGTGCTACGATAGTTTGATAGGTGTTCATTTTCAATCTATGTATTTTTAGCTATAAGTATATTTTCATTTATCCTAACATTTTAATATTGACTAATGTGTTTATCATTATTAGTTAAATAAGATTCTAAAACTTTTATATTTTGTGGTGAATAGTCTTGTCCAACCTTGATCTAACTCTTTAACTCTTGGCCGCCCAAAAAAACATACCATTTATACCAGAGAAAACTTTGGCCCCCCATGAACACGCAGACTCACATTCCTCTGGCTGTAAAAGGGCTGAACACCCCGCCCGGTAGATATATATATATATATATATATATATATATATATATATATCAATGTCTCAGGTAGGCAGGAGGAGTTGGAAAAGGTAAAACAAAGGGGGAGGGGGATTATGGACAGGGCTCACGAAAGTTAATGTCAGTCCTTGCATGTTTGGTTTGTCGGCCATGCCCCCAGCTACTCCCTACACCCTGCTGTTGTTCTGGGACTGATGGGGGAGGTGGGTGCATACTTTCTGAAGGCCAGTTACTTTTATCAGGATTTAGCGATGTACAACTGTACTGTACAGCGATGTACAACTGTCCACACCTGCAACTAGATGTTTTAGGGTATAAGCTTTATATTTTCAGTTACCTTGTTCATCAACTACAAGATTAAGATGAGACCACATGGCACTAAGACAGAATTCATATTATGTGCTAATTTACATAACAGTTACAAGATTACAGCGAGTCCTCTCGAAAAGCTTTTCCAACATGTTTAAATAAAATTAAAAAAAAAAATCTGCAGATGCCCAACCAGACTTGCTTTCTGGTGCCAGGTTTTACTAAATATATTTATATGAACTGTTACTCAGAACAAGTGCCAGTGATAGAGCAGATGGTTAGATTCAGCGTCTGTTTCATTGCTCAATGTCGTGGAAATCTATGTACAGTTTTTAGCTCATGACTCTAATATATCCCAATGTCTCTCTTTCTAAGAAGCCTACTCACCGCTTAATATTCTCAATTATGGCTTTAAAAGTTTGTTGTTTTATTTATAAGTAGAACATAATACATAAATAAATAAATATGTTATATATAATCACTTTAAGGCCGAGTTCAAACTAGCGTGGGCAACGCTGTGCATTAAAAAAAAAAAAAAAAACATTTGTTGCAAATCCCTATTATATTTATCTGATTTGGTTACACAGTCATGTCGATGCGCCGGAACAACATCAGGATGTTTCACATTGCATTTTTAGTGAGCGTAGGGACGCAATGCGAACAACACTATGATATAGGAAGAGCCGGGAACGCAGAAAGTGGATTTTTGTGTCACTTCACAGCTGTGCATTAGTTAATGTGGCCCTGGCCCTATTGGCGCCCCAGGCAACCCCCCACTCAGCGGCCCCCTGTCCCGCGCAACCCCCCCTGCCCCACAAAACCCCCTTGCCCCGTGACCCCCACTCACCTCCAACACCGCCGTTGCTAGTAAAAAAAAAAATGCACGCAAGCGCCCCCTGGACACTCGGCGCCCCTAGCATCTGCCTATATGGCCTAATGGGAGAGCCGGCCCTGGTTAAAGCACCATAGAAAACAAAGTCGCTGCTGAGGTCTGTTTAACGATCTATCAGTATTGACAAAAATTGACCAAAAGCTATAAAATTCAAGATAAAATTTAGCTAGTTTTTTTTATTGGTCATTTAATTAAAAAACACTATACCATATACAAGTTACCTTTTGTGGATAATGCTGAAAAAAACCCAAAGACATACTTTTTTTTTTTTTTTTTTTTTTTTTTTTTTTTTTTTTGTATGGCTCCCTCTGTGTGAATTACACAGAGCACCTCCATTTTCTATGTTTATTGCTCCTCCCACCTCCAAAGCCCTGGGCACAGTAGCACTGTATTAATAAATGCTATAAGCAGAGAATTTGCTTAAACACTAAACAGCTTGATTTTATAATACACAACAATGTAAAAATCTTGCAATCTAGTAAAAAAACAAAAAATCTATGCCCTCGGTGAAAGATTCTAGCCGGGTTAAGAATATCAAGATAAAATAAGTATGCAGGTAATTGCAGGAAAATCGCAAGAACAAAATAATAACAATATATTAGAAAAAAAAAATTGTTTGTTTTGTGTTATATAATAATATATGAAAAATAGCTATTTATATCTACCACTTTAATATCATCCGTACTCTGTGGTTATATCATTATACTTTCCTTGTCTCGGGCAAAGCATTGTACTTTAGACACATATTGATTTATTCTTCTTAGATCAGACATATGTACATATTCTTCATTCAGTGTTTCTGTCTTTGTTTAACAAGTATCACGACTGCCTACAGTGTATACTATCCAGATCTTCAGAGAGAACATGCAGTATATTAACAATTACGTCTGTCATGAAGCATCATATGGTATCTCCAGGCTGTCAATAAACTCTTGACTCGTACAACAATTTGCTTTACAATCTCAGTTAGTTGTGATGTCTCTTCTCTAATCTCCACTGCTAACATACCTTACATGATGCTCGTGAGAATGTTATTTCAAACTGCTTAATAGCTTTGTAAATTATAAGACAGTTACTGTTTACAATGCCACAATATTTATCTTTTCCACAGCGCATATTTAACACAGACCACTGAAAACACTCTGTATTCCGAATCAATAGCGGTGCTAATAAATACTAAGCTAGTTAAAATGCAGATATTGTTAAACTAGGAGGTGATCAGAGGAAACTGATCAAGAATACACCAATGGTACATAGAGTAAGAAGTGGAATCCAATGAAAAAGAAAATTTAAGTGAATAAATTCATTGTATATGTAGTCTGAGGACTTTCACAAGATAAATTTCAGGATAAGAAAGTGATGCCACAAACTTAACCTACTTTAAGTTAACACAATCCTACTTGTTCGATCATCATTTGTGTTTCTTCATTAGCCACCAGTTGCATGGCCCATGTGTATGTGTAAGGTTAGGCTCAGCAGTGGAGAGAGGAGTAGGAGGTTGCAGCTACACAGGATAACCTGGCGGGAATAGACTGAAACAGACCCTAAGGTGCAGAGTCTAAGATGCCCCTGATGTTCACCTAGAGCCCAAGCAAGGACGTTAGGGCTTAGCTTCAGAGGCACCCAAGTCGTGGTCCTTAGGGTTGTGAGGCACAGGTGTAAGGAATACTTACCGACGTCCATTCCAGCACCAGGTCTCCTCTGCTAGTGCGCGCACGTCACGCACTGCCGGCGCTTTGAGCGCATGCTCAGGTGACACACCCGGCGTGACATCACAGGGGCGCGCGTCTGGTGTGCCCGGAGGCAGGAGCGCACCTGCCTCACTGCCTATATAAGGCAGACGCACTCCAGTCCTGGCACCCGAATATAAAATACAGATTTCCAGTATTTGTGGGTTTTGTGAAACTTTAGTTTTACATTAAAGTTACTGTCCTGCTAAGTTCTGCCAATGCTTTTACTATCCTGCTCAGCTACCAGAGTCCTGCACCAGAGTCCAGTGTCCTGTACCCAAGTCCAGTGTCCTGTTCCTGTGTCTGTGTACCTGAGTCCTGTACTTTGGCCATAGTCGTAAACCACCACTGAACAGCTGACTTAGGGAACGCGACCCAGGTACTCTCGGCATCTGAGTCCAGTACCCCCTTGCGGGGGTTAAAGGTTAAGACCGGAGAGTACCTTAGACCCCGCGCCCTAAGACAGCTAGCGTCAAGTTCAGTCTGGCTTCTACCAGTGACCTCCTTCTCCTCATCTTACGGTTCCGAACCATTACAACAGGTTAGTGGGCACAGATGGATATCGATGAGACGTAGTCAAGTAATGAAGTCCAGTCAGGGAAGGCGGAACAGGATCGTAGTTAGAAAGTAAAGCCAGAGGTCAAGGCAGGCGGAAGACAGCGAAGTTCAGGATACAAGCCAAGGTCATACACAAAATAATTTAGAACTATGAAAACACCCAGGATAACTAAGGAAGTCCTATAATTGGGCATCAGGCCTGGCTTAAATAGGCGCCTTCCCGGGAACGCGTCCGTGATGCAATGCCTTAATTGCGATCAATTCCGACACCAATATGCAAAGACGCCCATGTAGGTTTGCGCACAAAACAACCCGGACCAATGCAACCATACAGCCAAGATGGTGACTGCGACACAAGCCAATGCAACAGACACAGAAGAACCCACAGGTGAGTACTGCTCCTTACAGTATGCTAACACGGGTGTGCAAATAAATTTACTATGGGTAGAAAAGACTTGTTGGAAACAGAATGAACAATATTTCTTTGGTAAGTGGTAAGTTTTAACTAGAGTTTCTAACATACATTTCCCTTAGCCCTTTGATAATTCACTTGTAGGAACATAAGTATTCAGGCAATGATCCTATAAGAATGGGTTCAAGGCCACTTTTATAATGCTTTGCCTCTTTAAAGTAAGGACATGAACTTTGTAAGTTGTAAGAAGTGGACCTCTGGATTCAACTTCAATTCTTTAAATACTCTAGTGCCACTTTGCAGATTATATACGCAGCAAGGGGGAGGAGAGATGATTATCCATTGTACAGACTCTCTATGTGTGAAGATTACATTAGCCCTTTTATTGCAAAGTGCACCATCTGCAGAGTCTTATGGTATGCTGACCATGTGCAGCTACTCCATAGGAAACTACTTTCCTCTCAGGACATATAAAGACCAGGTCTCTTAGGAAGACCGAGAATGAAGTAGAGCCTGCATAGGATGTCACATTGAGGATGGAGGCACTCTCGCTTACACTTATACCACTTTATGTAGAGACTTAGGACTGTCAGGCAGAGGAAAACTGCAGAGTGGTCTAAGGGTATGAAAGCCACTTTCTTGGAACCAAGTCAATATTTTCAACTGGGAAGGGGTGTGGCACGTGTATCTAATGGATAATTTAATGAATAATCCAAACCTTTTCTTAAATATGTATCTTTAGTCCTGCCAAATAACAAGAACATTTTTTCCACAAAATAGGAAAATGTGCTCCCCATTGTTTTTCTAATCATCAAGGTCATATTCTTCTCCAGTTCACATTGCACTGAGAGCAACACCTTGGCAGAAACACTTTCATAGGCATCTAGGATCTGAGGTTGCATGTGTGCCACACTCTGTATTTTTACTCTCTAAATCCTAGACTTGACATCTTCCCATAGGTAAAAGTCCAGTGGGGTGAGATCAAGTGAAGACAAGGGACACACCAATGGGGATGTTATTTGTAGTGCTCACTGGGGAGCATGGACTGTTAAGGGAAGTGCTAACAGAGCAGTGGTAGACACACTGCTTGCTAGTTAATGGAAGCTCACTACTGGAGAGCCCCTTTAAAATGCACACCCTTCCTAAAGTATGATCTCCCTTACTGTTGAAAGCCTCCCAGGAAAATTACAGTTTAACATAGGGAGGCCCAATTACCACTAATTCTCAGCCCACTGATAAGATGGTGGAGGGTGGAGGCATGGCCAGACCAGCCAATCACAGTGAAGGAAATATGAAATAATGCAAGTAGCTTCCTAACACTCAGGGAGAGAGAGGATGGGGCATTCATTTTGACTCAGTCACTATCACTAAAAGATAGGATAAAGTTCCCCAGTGACTAGGTGCAGGATTAAAAAGCACACGCTGCTTGATTTCATGAACACTCTTCTATTCAGCTAACTAACAACAATTGCTCTGGCCAGACCACTGATTGGTTCTTCCACTACTCAGAATCTAACAATTCCATCATAACCATGACACCCAGTCCACTTCTGCAGAAATGATTGATCCAAAAACTTGTGGGCATCAGGTTCAAACTGTGGGGAGGCACCATTCTAATGGAAGAACACTGTGCTTTTATCTTTGCACAATCACAGAAACACTGCATTATGTAACAATTGCAGATACTTGGCAATTCGATAAAAAATTTGAAATCATCAAAAATTCACAATCGAATTTTCAGTATCACAATATCAGAAATCCGACATCGCGATATTGAATTTTCCTATCAAAATTATCAATATTATGGATTTTCCATAGAAACAAACAGATTGAAAAGTTTCGATTGAATTTTTGATATTGCAATAAACAAATTTTTATCTTTGCATAAATTACTATTCAGTATCGTGATATCACATTGAAATGATCGATATCGCAATATCGAATACATCGATATTTTTAATTTCACCCTAAGGGGGTAATTCAGGACTGGTACGCGCTCCCTTCTCTCCTTCACGCAGAGATCAGCGAACGCTTTAAAGGTATTCCAATCTCACGAGGCAACTCGAGTGGTTGTGAGGTGAGGCGAAATACCTTTAAAGCGTTCGCTGATCTCCACGTGCAGGAGAGCAGGGAGCGCATACCAGTCTCGGTGAGGTGAATCGAAGGATCGCCAGGTAAGTTCGGACTTTCCTGAATTACCCCCTAAATGTTTATTTTTATGAATGATTGGTATCTTTAACAGGACAGTACTTTCCTTGTTGTGAATATAAAATGAATTAATATTTTGGGAATAATAATAATACACCTAAAATTAGAAAAAGTAGAATTCTCTGGTTAAGGTCATGCTCAAATAAGAAATGAATCCATATAAACATACCTGTTTTTTTTGTTTGTTTTTTTTTAATTCATTGCAGCCATCAAGTTATACATTTCCATTAAGAACATTTAATTTCTTTCTTTTCAGAAAACAAATCTACTCTCATCACAAGGGGTACGCCATCATTTTATAAGGCTTCAACATAAAACTCAATCATAAATTCATAAACGGGCCATTAAAGGAAATAGTTAATTCTCTGCGCTCTGTAAGAAATGTCATGAAGAATGTATAATAATTTCATACTGACTAAGCACAAGGGCAGTAAACTTTTATTCAGGGTGAATGAAGTTATATACATAGCATCTACAAATTGTAACAGAATCTCTAGGTTTGAAACAAAGAAAGGATTTAGAAAACACACCTGTTAGGAAAAAAATATTAAACACCTGGTATACATAGCCAATGCCTAGTATAAGGACACATTGTAATTATTAATTTGAACAACTGACTAAGTGTACAGTATCTGTTTACATTACACCAGCAAAATAAAAATTTATATGTAATATGTTTGTAAAAATATTGACATTTTCTTTCTAGAACAGAGTGGTATTATGGTTCAGTTTTCTTACCCGAGCAATAGACGTGCAGAAGGAATATAAATGATTTTACTTATTGAAATAATATTGCTGAGCTAGAAATGATATTATTAATTTCTTACAATCTTTCGTAATTTCTCTGTGAAAGGATAAAAAGATGGAAGGTGCTATCAAAAATAGACATTTATGGTGACAAAAAAATTGACGTTTTCATGGATTTTTTTTGCTGGTGCAAAAAGTAGTGGGATAGATATAATAAACATGGTAAGCCTAAGCTATCACAATGGGAAGGATTAAAAAGTAGACACACAAGAAACACATTGATAAATAACAACTCCTATATGGCTTCCCATTGCATATATTCCTATACAGTTGTTTGATTTGCATTACTTTGGGTATTCCGTTTTTGTTTGAAAACATCATTTCATTGTTGGAAAAACAAACCTGCATCCAATCCCACAGTTTGCAGTGGAACCGTGGGTAAACGTTCATGAAGAACCTTAGAGAGCCAATAAAAACACCCAACTTTCAGAATTTGAATGTATTTATATATTTATATAGTGCTTCCATCTTCCACGGTGTGTTACTAATTATTCACTTCAGTTCCTACCCCATGTAGTTTACACTGTAATCTCTTTATACAATCACATACACTGAGACAGACACAGTGGTTATACGGTACCCTCTGAGGAAGGCGTCACTAAGTGATAAGGAAATAAACACAGACCCTAGAGACAAACTGTACAAGTTTGTGGAACTATAATTATGATTAAGTCTAGAATATAAAAAAAAAAGATATGGTTGGTCTATAAGAGACAAAGAAAATTCAACATTACTCTGTCCTAGAGCACAGTCTTTGGTTCATAATGAAGATTAATAAGAAAAATGTTTTATCCTACTAATTACTTGGATATTCTTCTCCGCATGGGCACTAAAAGTTAATGTCCGTGCCAAGAGGAAATAAATTATAAATAAGCCAAATGTTGTAATTTCACTTCTGCAATGTTGTGATGACTATTTCAATTTATTTATAGTCTTGATTGGTAATTAGATCACGTAATTATACATATAGTTATCTAACCTCACTAAAGAGAAAAGCAGTTGAAATGATTTCCTATTTCTTTCATTATTCATCTTTTTTTTTAGCAAATTTAAAGATTCTTTTATTTAAAAAAAATAATAAAATATATGAAACCACGAGCATTGTACATTCTTTAATTACGATTTAATGCTAAACTGATCATTTGCACTTGTACTTTAGAGGAGTACATCTTACTGGGAAGGAAGAATATAAAATTATTGGGCTCTATTTAACAAGGTTGGGTTTGTCTGAGAATTCTAGACTCGTCCATCTCAAACAAAGGTAGGTGTGACCTAAGGTAGTTCAGAAATATCCCCAAGACATCCTAGGATTGTTTCTCCTAAACCAACAGTATAAATATATATATATATATATATATATATATATATATATATATATATATATGTATATATGTATTTTATTGCCATGTAGGTCCTTCCAGTTTCATCACATCACCTAACAGTTGCCATCTGTATACAGTAATAGTTTTATTACAATTGCAGCTCTGGTCTCTGGGTTCAAGTTTTCCATAGACATTATCTGCATAAAGTTTGTGTGTTCTCTTCTTGTAATTGCATGGATTTGAAAATTCAGTTTCCTCTCATAATCCAAAAACATCGACAGTCGACAAGTCGACCGTAGCAGTCTACTGCGACCATCTTTAGCTGGCAACAATTTGGACTTTTACCAATAACCCCCTTAGAGAAGAGGTTTTCAGCTAATCCTAGCCTCTCCCCCTTAGGAAAAAGCTTAGTTCACTTAAGGAGCATGATTCCCCCTCCTGAAACTAATTAAATTTCACTTTCACTTGCTTAAGGAGACTTAGTGGAAGGCAGTTTAAAGAGTCTGAAAAACTGGAAAAAAAGCAGCCTAAAATTCAAAAGCTGCATAGTAATATAAATGCTGCACACAAATAAAAGCCTGAACAGAGGTAACAGGAGGAGTGGCTAGGTTTAGCTGAGAGCCTCTGCTCCAAGTGCTTAGTATTTCTTCTTTTGCTTTGATTATTCTGCAAAATCAGTAAGCCTAAAACTGTCATTTTAACACTCACTGTACTTGAAACTTGTTGGCCAATAAATAGAAAGCATTTTTTTAAAAGCTTTAGTGTCCTTTGAAGTCAATAGTTATTCCAAGGAAAGCAATGTGAAAGATGTTGTTGCTATACAAATATACATATTAAATAAACATATAATGGTCCGTACATCTACATAAGCAAAAAAATAGTCCATACATCTTACAAATAAGTTCATTCGAATGAAGAAATTATTTTGGGTACACTAAAAAACATATTTGGATAAGTGATTGATTTCAAGAATTAATTCATTAATATAATTTTAAAAGAAGGAGCTGGGAGAGTGTCTCAAATCAAAGACCATGATCATGATTGGATCAAGATCATGAATCTGGACAGGCCTGCATGTCTTGGTCAGTTTTCCTACTTTTGATACACATAGTTACATAGTTAATAAGGCTGAATAAACGCAGAGGTCATTCAACTTCAACCAATATAGAACAGTTAACCCTTATTTTATCATTGTTATACAAGGGAATGTGAAAAGCCCAGTGAATGTTTTTGTCAAATTTGCTATTATATGGGGGGAAACTTACTGTAAATAACTTTGTTTACTTTAAGTCACAGAGGGTGGTCACTTTGTCATTTTTATTGCCCTGTGAATGATGAGCTTATCTCCATAATACTTTTAAGAACCAGTCATATGTTTATACAATTTCACTCCTGAGGGGATTAATGGCTAAAGTCTGAATTTTTGAGCAAAGGTATGAATTCGCCAACTAGAGACGGCCGCAATAGATGGCTACTGTATTGTCACAGTCGCCACTTTACAATTGTTGCGGTTGTGGATTTGCTATGGGAATCCGCTGTTTGAGAATTTGATAGTCAAATTCTCACTTTAGTCAATAAACCAGCTTAATCTCTGCATCTCTGATTTAGCAAAATTCTTTCAATTCCTCCGATAATTAAGGTCCTTGATTTCCCTCATCTTTCTGCTGCTCTGTTTATCTCATTCTTTTTATTTAATGGTGCACAAACTGGGACTACATATTCAATGAGGGTTAGCACCAATCACTTATACAGTAGCAAAACTGTATCTTTTCTCTTAAATCAGTGTCTAGAAGCTGCATAGACCTTATTTTACCATATAAATGTGTGCCATCTGAAAACACATAAACTGTTATTTTCACCTCCAGATCTTTTCATTTATAAATAGATTAAACAATAATAATAGTCTTTAAAAGGATCCTTGGGGTAACATTGCACATTTTACAGTAACAATTATTGACCCCAACTCACAATAGCTTGCTAGTTTTTAACTAATAGAAGGTTATCTGGGGTGGGAGGCTTGATCATGGCAGCAAGATATTAGGATTAGGCTTTAGGGTAACATCCTATAACCTGTTACCATAAGGCTTTGTGAACCCTTGGGGGGGGTGGGGGGAGGGATGGTGTAACAATATTTATAGGGGACTTACCTATTCAGGAAGTCACTTGCAGACACTGCAGGGGTAGGTAAAGTTGCCCACATGCTCTTCTCCTTTTATATATTAATGTTTTGTTTATTAAAAAAGAATGAAAACTAGTAGCAGTTACATTAGCTAACAAGCAGCCATTGTTGTTATAGGGGCAATGCAGATCAAGGTACCAGTTAGCATTTGTGATGGATTTGTCCTAACAAATTTGTTACTAGAAAAAAAAAAAACTTTCATTTGCTATAAAAAAAAAAATCTATAACTACTAAACCATCGCATGATGCTCGCTATCTCTTATTGCCTACACTAAAAATGTGCACACAGGCCGAACTCCTGCAAATCTGACAGACCAGTCAAAAAAACCCCCAGTATTTCAGCTTGAATTTACACCTTTACAAAATGTTCCTTTCACTGAAAGGCCAATTCTAAACGGCATTGCTTCATGGAATTTCCACTTACTAAAGGTATTAGCAGTAATTACAAGATCAATTAACCCAATAATTGAAAACAATGCTGGTGACATTCCCAGGTACAAGCCCATAATTATTTTTTGTACGGGAGTGCACCTGACATGACGTTTGCATGAAGACTAGCGACTTTTCTCTTATTAAATTCATGTTAAGTGTAAAAATAACTACTGCTTCAGTGGTGTAACACACTTTGACAAGACCTGTCAAGCTATGAAACAGTAAAGCGGGTGAAATTGATTGTCATACTAGATGACAGACCAAATGAAATGCAGACCTTCCATTTCATACAAAAGACCTATAACTACATACAGCTATCATCCATGCACTGCACATTTCATTTTCAGCTGGCATTTAGAGGCATATTCATCAAAGAGTGAATTTGACAGGTGTAGAGAATGTACGTCACTTTGTGTTGCTTCACTCTAAAAAAAAATGCAAATTCACTACTCCTTATTTATGAAATAGTGGATCTCCTTTGGCGAGGAAGAGAACAGAGTGGAATGCTTTTCAATGTATAGTCAGTTAACCAGCAGTGGATGCTTAGTGACGTGAATTCGATCAAGCGAAGTGAGGGATATCATTTTCCCATGATTCTCATGGATATGTTTAAATCATCTTCTTTGCTGATTTGTGTACCTTGGCTACTCACTACTTGATGATTAGATGGAGGAACGGCACTGAATATTATATATGGTTATTAGCACTATGGCTAGGAAAGTGAGTGTGGGACTTGTTCAGTGCTGAGCTGTGGCTGGAACAACACACTGTGACGCTTGTTAAATATTTGGATTGCCCATTAGAAGAGATAAGTAAGTATGTGACTGTCAGAAAGTGTCAAATTGGTTGCAAAAATTCACCACAGCATAGAAATGAACATAATTTGATGACTCTCTATCACCCTCCAGGTCTTTCCAGTTTGGTAGGAGCACAAACTCCTCTTAGGACCACCAATTACTGATTTTGTCATTTACTAAAGTCCGATTTGTTGCGTATAGGTGCGAATTCGCCAGATAAAGACAGTCGCAATAGGCTTCTACTGTCGCAGTCACGTCTTTATGAGAATATTGTCGCAGTCGCGACTTTATTATGGGAAAATAGTCGCAACCTTAACATTTAAAAAATTGTCGCGACTTTACAATGGCGAAGTTGTCGCGGATTTGATATGGGAATCCGCCTGTTTGCGAATTTAACAGTCGAATTCGCACCTTGGTGAAAAACCCCATAGAGAGAAAAAGAATGAATGGTTGCAATGTAATATATAAAAATAGAATGGTGTCTACTCATATGGTTACAGTCAGCGGCCCAGTTCACAAACATTAGCAGCGCGAGCCTTAAAGTATTCAAACAAATATTTGAAATTATTTAGAGTTCCCTGTCTGTGGTTTTACCTGCCATAACGAGTATTCAAAGCTCCCTTCTCTCCTTTCACTTCAAACATTTATGGCACATCCTATTCCATCAATTTATTTTACATATAAAAGGGTCTGAACACTGAACCGATCACTGTAAGATTGCAAAAGTACGTATAGTAAGATTAGATTTAAATGGTAGTTCTTGTGATAGTGCTTAAAGATAATATATGAAGAGTTTGATGTGTGTTGAAAATTCAGAAATCTGTTACCAAGTAAAAAAATAGATTTTAGGATGACAACACATAGACCATTGTTATACTAATGTCTTACCCATCAAGGCATTAGATATTACTTTTTCCAGCCAGGCTTAAAATCTACTACAGCTACTATTTCTGGCTCAGTAGTCAGACTCAGTGACAATGGCTGAATGCCAACGTAAATCAGAGGCAGAAAAGAGAGCCCCATAGTCCCATACCTCAATATAAAAGATAGAAGTGCATCATCCAACCACTCATCTGTGTGCATATTGGCTTGTGACAGATAGAAAGTCTTTATTGTTATTGTTTCCTTATACTGTGATGTGGCAAAGTTTCTAAATGGTATAATATGTTGACTTGTTTGTATCCCTAATTATGTACAGTGCTATAATAATTCTATTATTATATAATGATAAGAAGAAGGATACTGGCTATTAGAACTATTGGTCACATTTTGAATCATCTTTCTGTAAAAACTTGATCACAATTCTTAATCTCTTAATTTGCACCAACTAAAACGGTTCTAGCTATGGCTGATGTGAGTAGATAAAATAAAGACTAAGGGGCTTATTCATGAGCGGCTGAATAGTCGCATAAATGTGTGAATTCATATTTATTTGCCAATTCCTGATCTTCGCAATTTTAGAAAACTCTGCGTTGTGGAGAACTGAAGACCAATTTGACACCTTATGACAGTCATGGACTTAGAGGGCACTCTGCACCACTTTATGTGCGCATGCACAGGTAATTTGATTATACATCAGGCATCGGACACTGTCACAGTATCAAACTGAACAAGGTGGACTGTGTCACATTTGCCAGTTTCACTTCACCAGATTAAAGTGGCAAATTAGGGGGCTGATGGCAGGACTGCCGCTATCTGACTGATGACACCACTATGCTCCTGTCACGTTCATATCTTCACTATGAGAATCAACTGTTGAATAAGCAGTAAAGAATCAGAGCATTGCAACTCAAAGTGATGAGAATTCACTTCAACAGTCAAATTCTCACTTTGATAAATAAGCAACACAGAAAGTGACCACAGAATATGATTATAACAGACTAGTGAATTACGTTGAAATTCAAAAATCATTGAATTGCTCCTAAAATATCATAATGACAAAGCCATTTAAGATTCTTTAAAATCTTCCTTGAATTGAAGCATGTCTGTCCAGCTTGAGGGGGTAATTCAAGAACAATCGAACTTACCTTGCGATGCTTCTCACCACTTCTCAGAGTCGGGTACGCGCTCCCTGGTCTCCTGCACGCGGTGATCAGCGAAAGCTTTAAAGGTACTTCAGCTCACCTTGCGACCACTCGAGTTGCCAAAGTACCTTTAAAGCGTTCGCTGATCTCCGCTTGCAGGAGACCAGGGAGCACGTACCCGACTCAGAGAAGTGGTGAGAAGCTTCGCAAGGTAAGTTCGATCGTTGGGACTACCAGAGAAAGCCTTTGAAGATTATCTGCTTTTATTTTTTTTACAATACACAAATCAGAAAAAGATATTTTACACAATACACGAAAGCATTTGGAGTTACAAATATGTACAGAGTAAAAATGGTATAATTCTCGTATTTAGGGCCGACAACACAAACTGGAGAAGATGAAATTAGAGCGTTTATTGAGTCTTTTCTGTATATTATTAACCTTCATTATCATTCTGGCTTCTTATATTTCTGTATAATGTATAATATCTCCCGCAGCTCGCTGAGAGGAAGTACTGTCTGTGCATCTGGTCTCTGAGAATAGTTACAATTGGCAGTTTGCCTAAAGGAAAATGAAAACATTCAGCGTGGGAAAAAAAAGGATGTGGAAAGAAAAGGTAGGAGGTTTTAACAAGAAAGAACAGGTTATTAATTCATTAAAGTTCTTTCCCTCGGTTAAAGCAAATTTACAGTCTTTCCTTCACACAAAATCACTTCAAATATGTATGTTGTTTTGTAAAACAAAAGGCATTGCTTTTACAGGAGCATACTTAGGGCTATGATCTGAATCCACAACAAGTTATGCAGTTTTTATTCCCATGACATCTTATAGGAATATGTATAAAAGCATCTTTACAGTGAATTATCCATTTTTGTAAAAACATTTGTTTACAAAACATTTGTAAACATTTGCCTTTGCTAAAACTTTATTGTTAACCTTCCAATTCAAGGTTTACGATCAGCTAAGCAGGTTAGAATGTTTTGTGCACCTACAGACACAAAACGAGTTTCAATCAGTGATTTTGTTTAAGAATTTTGTCATTATTACATCACTACAATTGTAATTACTCTTCTCAAGCATTTTTTGTGCATTTTGGATAACATAAAAATAACTGCCGGATCTCTTACACGGAGGTTAGGCAAGTATTTAACAACATGCCTCAAGAACTTGTTCGGGCCAATACAGGAAATGGATCTGGGGCTAATATATTATAAAGAGAAAAAACACTTATAAGTTTGTAAGCTTGACATGGATATTATTGGAAAAGACTGGAAATCTACAGAATTATACTTAAAAGGCCTGTGCATATAAACTTTTCATCTTAGGGTGAAATTTACTAAAGTCCCAAATATATATATATATTTTTTAACTTTTTTGTGAAAAAAAGTCAAAATAACTGTTTCCAACTTTAGCAAATTTCACCCAAAATTTATTAAACTTGGAAAAGCCGTTTCGGCTTTTCTGAGTTTAATCGGGAGAAGTTTTTGAGGTTTCTCCCAGTAAGTAAGGCAAATCTCGCGATACTTAAAGGGAGAAACTTCAAAGCCATCTACCGAGTTATTAAACTCGGAAAAGCGCAAACGGCTTTTCCGAGTTTAATAAATTTCACCCTTGACTAGCATACTCACAGAATATGGACAAAAGATTCTAAAAATTTGAGTGGTACCATACCAATACTTGGTAGCAGGTTTTCCAAAAAATACTTGTAATTATTTATTAAATATATACAGGCATAGGTAACTTTTCTCATATAGATAAGGGAAAATATAACAAAATACAATACCTTATACACAATTACTATTTAGGAAAAAAATTTGTAATTATCAACATGGCAAACTCTACAGAATCTAATAGACCATAGCAACCAATCAGAGATTGTCTTTTCATGTTTAAGCATTCTCATAGTAGTTTATACTTACTGCTGATTGGCTGCTGTGGTTTACAAGGCCTCTATAATAAGTTGTCATTGTTGTTGAATTCTGCAGTAAATTCTGTTATCATTGGTACAGTTAGTGACAGTTATTTAGGAATAGGTTTTCTACAAGGCTTTTAGCAGTGGTCAATACTTCTAAAAAGGAATAGATCATGTCAAACTATCCAAATTATTATGCAATTTAATAAAGAATAAAAAAAACAGGGAATGTCAGTACATATTCTAAAGGTTTGATGCAGGTTAATTTCTTCCATCCATAAATTACAGTAATACAAGGAATTACAGATATTTACAGTTTAGAAATATCTGCAGATGAAACAATGTCTAATAAAGCAGTAAAAACAAGCATAATAATGTTAACTGTACAAACTGTAATGTGAATTTCTCTGGTTCTTGTACAAAGACAGATTTTTTTTTAACTGCAACTTCTTAAGGGAATTCATTTATGTGAGAATTGCATTTCTTTTGGCAAGAAAAAATAATATTTGACCTAAAACATCAATAACTTAACAATATAAATGTATTTTCCTGCTGAGTGGTATTGTTTTCTAAAATGAGGTCTCCCATGATTTGCCTGAATAAGTGAAACATAACCACGATTAAAACTAAGGCCGATGCCTTGAGCTGTACACTTTCTTTGGTGTTAAATCAATAAACACTGACCATGCAGAAGAATAGTATGATTTTGTAATGGCATTTAGAGCCTTGTTGACTAAAGGCTGAATAGTCATGTATTGCTATGAATTCACATCTACTCACCACTTTCCCATGTTCGCTTATTGATTAAACTCTGCAATGTGGAAAATATGCGACCAGTTCAGGAGACTACGATAGTCACTATCTTACCGAGCACTTCACTTTGTATGCGTGTGCACAGGTATTTCCACTATTGGCTAAGTGGCAGAGTGTGTCGAAGGAGCGAATGTGACTAGGTGTACTGCTCTGAATAACCCATTCAACTTCACCAAGAGGGCTGATGGCAGGGCTCTGCATTCTATTTCTACCCGACTGACTATGTCACACGACACATCCAACAGTGATCATCACTGTCCACTTGTTCGACAAGATTATTTATCGCTTAGTCAATAATAACAAGTGAATTCACAACTATTTTGGAGATGGTATTTGAATTGTAATGAAGTGAATTTGACAGGTGAATTCATCCTTTAGTTAATCAGCCACTTATGCTTCCAGTATTTTGCTTTATACTTGAGAAGAATTACACGATATGGAGTGGCAGAATGGCTTAGAGATTAGCATTGCTCTGCTGCTTAACCAAGACCTAATCTCAGCTCCACCTAGGACCTAGGAGATTCCTCTTGGTACTTTCACTTCACCCTCCAGTCTCAAACAAAGTAATAAGCAAAATGATTACTGAATTACTGAATACATTTTATTTTATTAGGTTTGTCTTTGAAAAGGAAAGTTAAATTGTAATTTGGGATGAATGATTAAATTAAAAGTGGATAACTACATTAACTACAGTTGTTTGAAGTAGGCTTCTATTTGGATTTTTGTGTATAAATTTGTATGCAGCATCAGAAGAAGAAAGGGGTACAGAGGTCCACACAACACTTAGCACCTTAACAGACCACCTATCCACCAACAATGGCCATCCTGGCATCGTTTAGCAAGAGCCTACATCATAGCACCCTTTGATACTGGCTTAACAAAAACATTCACTGGACAGATCTCTCCAAGGACAAGGAGGTTGGCACCTAGAAAGTCGTGGTGTGGCTTGGCGTGTGGGGGACGTAGAAAGTGGGTCCATTTTTCATCCATGGTAACCGTACTGCTGACAAATATCTGAAATTGTTAAGTGACAATGTACTTCCTTCACTTTGCAATAAACATGGCACATTCACAGTGTTCTTCCAGCTGAATGGTGCTCTGTGTTCCATGTGACTAAAAAATTGTTATTAACTTTGGAAGGATTAAATATGTCACATTTAAGCATAGATTTGCATTCATCATCAAATTCCCAATCAGATACATACATACATCCCTTCCCATTTGATAAACCTGACTTGCTTCCAAGATGGTGAGTTTAAAAATGGTTGTCATGTTGGACACCAGCCCTCACAGATTTTCTCTCTTGTCCTTAGCAACATGGCAGAACAGGATAGTATTTCCAACCACCGTTTTCCATTTATTCAGCTGTCTCCATATCTTTTGAATTACACTGTAATGAAAAGTATTGAAGCCTATATGAGAACACCGAAGGCTGACACATAGACTATGGATTGATCTCTCACAGTTATTACTAGGTTGTTTCAGTTTTCCAAAAAGTCTTACTACTTTTAGAATAGATACTACTCTTGGTTTCCAAAAAACACACAGGAGTATATTCAGATATATTAAGATCTTTCATAGCATCCCAGATAAAATTTGTTTCAACACTTATGACGTTGGCCAATGCCTATTTGAAAACATCCTTCTAAGGCCTACAATATAGAAGAAAAAATGTATTTTATAAATAATTAAGGAGCGGTTGATAGTGCCATGCACAAACCCTGCTGAAATTCACCTACAGTTCACATCCTGTTCGGAATATATCTTAACTGTCACATTAATCACTATAATGGCCTATACTATACATAGATAACAGGACTCATTTTGTTAAATTGAAGCTGATTATTTCATTTGAACACAACTCTGTGATATATCTTGATATGTTAACAGTACTTTATCCACACGACTGCAATTAAATTTACTCTCTTACCTTGAGTTATCTTAACATTATGCTGGAATGCTGCAAAGTTAATTGTATGTGCATAAGTGCGTTTGCGTGTGTGCAGTTTTTTGAAAACTGTTTCTAGGATGAACAGCACCAGAGATTTTTTTTATTTCTGATGTGTTTCTTTGTTGTCGTTTTAGTTTTTTTTACACTTTCCTATATTTGCTCATTTAAACCTGTTTACTCTAGTTCACTGTAAACCTAGGCAAAGCATTTCATGCCCTCTTTAAAGTTAGAAATATATCTGCATTTTCACCCTTCAGTCACATTTGTAAAACTTTAACAACAGCCTCAAACAGATAGTGACATAGCAATAATTGCTTTTCCCTATTTTACACTAACAGTATCTGAAAGTCACATGACAATGTTAAAGTCAGAAAAGCCTCCCCCTAGCGAAAAATAAACCAAATAATGTAGAACTTTTTCCATTCCATTCTTATTGCAGAGATACTTTTTTCAATTCATGAAACAATAATTTTATACAACTCATATGTACATGTCACTTTACCGAAAAGCCCTTTGAAGCAGATGTTAATTATAATTTAAAAGGAATTAGGAATAATATGCATGAAAAGGAATTATGAAATGAAATTTAGATTAGTGTTCAGAATGTCAATCTTATAGAAAGTGTGTAGATTAGTATTCTCTGAATGAAAACAACACCAAGGGGTTATTGACTAAAGTGTTACACCCTGATTTTCTACTCCTTATTAACTAAACAGCGGATTCCCATAGCAAATTCACAACAATATTCCCATAGTAAAGTCGTGACCTCATCAGTAGCAGTCTATTGTGTCTGTCCACATCACTGTATTACTAACATTAGCTCATTAGCTGACATCACAGAGTTTGCTGAATATCCGAATATGGGAAAGTGGCAAGTTCACACCTTTATGAGACAATTCGGACTTTAGTCAATAACCCCCCCCCCCAACACGAGAAACTTTCTGAAAATAGGTTGTCTAATTCAATATTTAATAATTATACATCAAGAAAACTATTAAGGAAGCTGTCAACAGAAATTTTAAAGACGTTATGGAGATGGTAATTTTTTTCCATGTAAATTCATCTGCCTTCCTAATTCTAGTTGAAAAGAAAGCAGTAGGAAGAGGCATGAAACAAGAATATAAAAAAAAATAAAAAAATGGGAGAAGGTGGTTTTGGCAGGGAGTGTGCAAAAATGGTGTTTCTTTAAAAAGAACAGGAGTCATCTAGGAGTACGCAAGCTTTGTGGTCATATAATAGAATAAGGACTCTCAGAAAGAAATCACATTGAAGGTTAAAAGAAATACAATTTGGGAAAGACAAACATTACTTTTGATACCAATAGTAAAAATACTAAATGATATATGTCAGTAGTCAGTGGTACAGCTTACTTTCCCCATATCAGAAGGGTTATTAGTGTCTGCCACAGGACACTGAAGTGCATAAGAGCATAAGTGCGTCCTTCCTTGTTTGTAATTTGATTGTCTCACCAGTAAACTGAATTATGTAACAGGAGGAGAAGAGACAGGGGCTATGTCTAAATATATGTGAGTTTTAATAGATTTTCCTAGATTTGTAATATTAGTAGTGGTATTCGATCCTCAATACCCCTATTCAGACCTCCAGTATGTAGCTGTAGAGCTTACACAAAATCATCTGAGTTCTAGAGACTCATTTCCAAGAGGGTTTCCCACATATCTAGAGAACTAATAGTGGTGAAACATATACAAATGATCCCCATGTAATCCAAATAGAAGCAATGAGAAGTACTTCACCGAACACGTTGTAGAACATATTTACCCACTGGCTAATGGCCAATGGCTTAACACATCATATTAAAAACATGTCACTTTCACAGTGAACACCTCTTCATTTTTCCGTGAGATTTAGGACTTTTACTGCAAACTGCTGTAACAGCTGCTCTTGCTGTCTCTCTATGAGATCCATCTCCAACAGCTATGGGAATTTAAAAGAATAACAGACGGCTGATACCATTAGCCATGGATTGTGCATCTACTGGTTGGGTAAAGAGTGGATTCTATGGAAAACTTGTGGAATCTGTAGGTAGCGCAATTGGCTGGGTAAACCCTGATGAAATTGGGATAAACCAAATACTCTAAAAATTAAGAAGGGCATGAGGAATGTACCACTTTGAGCATATCCTGTAGTGGACTGTCATTGTTTCAAGATTCTACTGAGGATATTGATTTGTGCAGTTCCACCATCTATTAACAGCATCCTAGCGAATAACCAGTAATACTATAATCATACCTGTTTGTGACATTATTGTTTAAAGCAAATGGAATACCTGGGGATTCTCTGCAGTGAAGTCCACATCCCCTTGTGGGAGTCAATGGTGAAGGCTAGGGAGTTCCTTGGACTCTGCTCCCTAGGGCTAGCTTGTGGCAAGTCCCTGTGGACTTACACTGTAACAACCTTCTCTTCCCTAACCCCTTCAGGTGATTCCTTACAGGAAATTCACATAAATTTGTGTGATTTCATATCCTATTTCCATTCAACTGACTCTGCCACACTACACATGCGACAGCAGTCCACTAGTTTAATAAATCTATCCGCAGCTTCCTAAATAAGGAGAAATAAAGTTGACACTATTTTGGCAATGTGACTCAAATTGTAGCAAAGTGAATTCCACAGATAAATTCAGACTTTAGTCAATAAGGCCCATAAAGTCTTCTTGCTGCAGGAATGATAATGAAAAAGTATAGATACAGACTGCTGACTGCTCTTGCTTCACTAAAAACATGCGGCAAATGTACCAGAGGTGATTTATACCTGTTTTGTAGGAATTAAATAAAAACCCTCAACAAAGTTCATCCCTTTTAGAACACAATAAAGAGACACTCGGGGGGTACACACATTTTACAAAACACTTTAGTTTAGATTTCATAGTTCATCTTCAGAGACAGTCCGGTATTTTGAGGGATCCTTTCTCCTCTCTCAAGTGATGATAATGAATTGCTTATTTATGGCACAACCCTGCTGTGCTAGTTAGTGATCCATTCCAATAGATGCTGCAGACTGCATTGGTTTTCAATAAGCTATGCACCATGCATCTGATCTGATAACTAATCAATTCTACAGCAAGTGTATTTTATACGGCTTTGATCTATAAGGGATGATCTGTCAACCGTAGGCTCACATTGCTTCCTTTTCACATTAGTGAACTGCATGATCCTTGCAAACTTTACTTTATAGTTGCACAGTTTTGAACAAATAATCAGGATGGAAGATCCATAAAACATCCAGTTTAGGTCAATTGACCTGATGTTCCCTTTAACTGAGGACAATGATAAAAAACCTGTGATGTAGGGTGGCAGTAATCCCTGCAGGATTTAGTTTTCAACTATTTCCCAGGTTATAGGGGTGATGTCGATTAGTTTTCCCTGCCCCTTCACTAATGGTGCAAATCATTATCATGCTGCATGGATGGCTTCATATAGATGCACAATGCTTTGGTTCGTATCGATGGATTGTAGTAAATAGAGAAACAAGTGTATAGGTTAAGCTGACCAGTTCACCTTTAGCATTAAGACTGATGCATGTACAAGCTGTGAAGCTAAAGTGCATTTTTGGAGCAGAAGATTTCATTTTCAGCAGAATCATTTTAAAGTCTTCATATTTAAGGAAGTGCTGAGGAGATCTATGTTTTGCCAAGTGCATCCTTTAAAAGCTTATAATTCAGGGCAAATGTTGAAAGCCACATCCTTTGCGCATCCAGTTTTCGATGTATACGGAGGGATTTGATCAACATATCTTTAGTTCTGAGTATTTACGTGGGCAGGATGTGGCTTCTACCATTGTGTTAGCTCTTTCATTTCTCTGCTCCCTTAAGGCAGGTATAAGCACATGTGCTTTAGGAAGCATGACAGTTAATTCTGGATTTAATCATCCCAAACAAAGAGAGAAGAGAAGAGAGTATGATCTACCCTCCAGTGCCATATTTAGTATTAGGACTGCTGCATGGATTTAATTTTTATGGTCTTTATAATTAAAAGATTGCTGGGGGAATCAGTGTTTTGTCCAGATCATCTTTAAAACCATTACTTTCCCTGTAACTCTTGTTAATTTTAAATGTGTCTGCAGTAAAAGGGTAGATCTGGTCAGTAAACTCTAAAGACTGCAAATTAACGAACAGAATGAATTATAGTAATGTCTACTTCACCCCTGTAACTCAGAGCACTAATACAATACTATATCTCGCAGGGCATCATTTATATGATTACGTCTCCCTTCCTCCTCCCTTTTTGTGAATCAGCAAAAATTCCCCTGTCTGTCTCTCGTGCTTTCTACAAGTAGATTTACCAAACTAAAAAGTAAAAAATGTGTCCTTGAAACGTGATTGTGTGAAATAATACAGAACCTGTGGGTTATTGGACTGATGCAATTGCTGGCTGTTGTCTATTGTAAGTCTCATAATTGCATATTACACAATGTGTACTAGTGTTGTCAGTAAGGTTAATGACCAGTGGGGGAGCTCTTATATGCACATTAATCCAGGTGAATTGCTGTAAAACAGAAGCATTAGAGTCTCAGATCTGGGGCCTATTCATCAAACTACAACTTTGACATCACTTCATGTAGCTTCATTACGATGCAAATTCTTTACCCCTTATTCACTAAATTGTGAATAAGGGGTAGGGGTGAAGCAATAAAAAATGATTTCTACTTATTACAGATAGTATCTAATTTAAGCAAATAACCGATATCCTTCTAGCCCGATATAAAATACTTTTTCTGCTCTTTTCTAAAAAAAAAAAAAAAAAAAGCATATTAATAAAAATGATTTGCCTCACTAATCCTGGAGAAATCTATTATTTTCCTAAACAAAACATCTAATGAAACCATCAAAAAACCCAAACCGGCAACAAAGCTAACCTCACTTCAAAGCAAACTGCAACAAAGTGTCCCAAACAACTCCAAACTTCTTGCAATCTATGTAAAACATTAACAACTAACAACAAACTACCCTAAACAATAAAGACCACCCACAAACTACACTAAACAACATGAAACACCATTAAAATCCCTGAACAATATAAAACTGGCAACCAAGCAGTTAAATAAAACACATGTTTTTCCATAGAGTTACATTAATAGCCACAATGCAAAAAAAGGGCTTTATGTAATTTAATGTATAAGGCCACCCTATAGTAAGGGTCCATAAGACCCCACCCTACCTATTGCTATGCAACTCTTCTCCCATGGACCCACTGAGGGTAGGGTAGGGGGGGGGTGAGAGTAGGGAGTCAGAAATAATTTATTTTAATTTGTCCCCCTACCACTTTGGGCAATGTGAGTAGGGGGATGGGGAGTGACTGAAAGTATAGAGATCCCCTTCACCTTGAATAAAGCCAGGTAGGGGTGATTATGGGTGTAGTCTTATGGACTCCTTTTATAGGGGGTCTTTGCAGTCTAGTGATAGCTGTATAACGAATGATATTGTATCTACTCCAGGAGAGGACCATTACCTTCACTGCAACATATGAGTGGGAGCTGCAGGTCCTACCTGGAAGGAAACTTTCCATAGACTTGTACTGGAGATAAAGAAGATTTTCTTTTGTGGCAGGTGTGGCAGGTGTGGCAGATCAAGACACCTTGGATTACATCAGATCAAGAAGATGATTATTGGTTTTACTGTGCTTGAAACTTTCAGTAAGGCTCTAAAGGTTCATTAAAATTTGTAAAAAAAAAAAAAAAATACAATTTTGTATCTGTTTTGAATTCGGTTCTATTTTTTAGGTAATCCAAAGAAATTCAAACATGCCTTATCTCTGCAGAATTTTATAAGATCAATAGGAATCCAATCTTCACATCCTTTTAGTTAGTTCTGCAAAGCAAATTGAAAAAGGTTGAAATAATCCCCCTGATATCTCTTGGGCTGGGTTCACACGAGCGTATGATGTGCACTTGTGTGAAGAAAAAAAAAACAAAAAAAAAAACGCTCTGGCGTATTTTTCTCTTGTACTTACCAGCGACAGTGTGAACGCTTCCTGGGCGTTCACAGCACTTCCTGTGTGTTGCATTTTGAGCGGTGTATATATGCCGACCAAAATACCACACACAGCGTTCACAACACAGCATATGTGCGTCATACACTCATGTGAACCTAGCCTTACACACACTGAATATATTACACACATTCGAGTGACAACTGCTACCTATACACCAGATAAAGGGAAGTAGTTGCCACCCCGAAACGTTGCGTCAGCCTATTCTGCAATAAAATGGGGTGTTCCCTGAGAACTATTACGTTGAGGATTCTTTTATATTGCAAAACCAAAACAGCCTGTGTAGATTATCCCATAGGAAACAATGGATACTATTTTTCCTGCTCAACTACAAAGCCAATGGTGACACTTAGACATTTCTAGGCGAAAGTTAGGTATCTCCAACGATCAATTTTTAACGCGGGTGTCCTAAGGCAAATTCACACATTAAAAAACTAGAAACCATTTACAAAGAGAAAAAAAAAAGAAAGAATCCACTCCACTTATGTGACATACTTTTAGAGAGTTAAAAAGGAAGTTTATTGATATTGACAGAAAAGACTTTTGCAGTGAATTATATTCTAAAAGTAAGTCAATACAGTTTTTGAACGTTCGAGCTTTTCTGTTTTATTGTAAAGAAAAATAAATAAATAAAATGAAAAAAATGAAGACCTCAGCTTTTCAACTATGAAACGTATAAAATATTTATCCCAGCCAGCTTTTATTTCATGTAACTGTTAACTCAACTGAAAGAAAACATAGTCTGAAAACGAACCAATGTATTGTGTGTGCCTGACTCGGTCTAAGCATAAATAATAGACAGGAGTGAAACATTTTGGCAGTTTGTATTTAGACAACTTTGATCAGTTTTAGTAGTTTGCTATTCAGCCTGCAGACTCCAGAAAAAAGGTAGCGTGCAAAAACTAAATTTAAAGTGCACTTGTCGCCTCTAAACTAATACTAATGTAGGTTGAATTCACGAAATAAATGTTTTTGTAAATATATATGTATTTGAAAAAATATATCTTTATACAGTGTTTCTCTCTGTCATCTTCTTGTCAGCCTGACTTTTCTTTCCAAAGTCAAGTGGGCAGGACTAAATCATGACTGACATTATAGCTCCTCCAATCAAATCCCTGATAGATCATGATTTCGGGGATCTGATTGGAGGAGCTATAATGTCACTCATTATTTAGCCCCACCACTCAACTCGGGAAAAAAAAGCTGACAGAGAAGATGACAGAGAGAAACACTGTATAAAGTTACATTTTTTAAAATACATATATATTTACAAAACGTTTATTTCATTATTACAACCTAAATTAGTATTTGAATTTTGAGGTGACAGGTGCGCTTTAAAAGACCAGAGACACCAAAACATCAAAATTCCCATATGGATTAATGGTAGATATTCAAATACAGCACTTGTACAAATTTTATCTTAGAAGGTAAATTCATGAATTGTATTGGTTTCTGTCTGTTCTTACCAGTGCTGAAAGCAGCCATGTTGTTAAACAGACCGAGCCCATTTCCATTGTTTTCTGTGGTGCTTTATATAAAGCATATACAGGAAATTGTGCCCTAAAGCCCTATTTTTAAAGGTGTATGGCTAAATATTAGACTTTAAACAATTTGGAATATTTGTAAATAATAATAATAATATTTATAAAAAATCCAAAAAGTTTTCTCCTGGAATCTCGATATCTTTATACCTTTAATTGGATCGAAAATATAAATATGGCGGATATTGATATATTTATTAAAGGAGAACTATATCTTTAAATTCTATATATGTAACTGATTGTGCCCAGCATCAGCTATATAGAATTTAAAGCTATAGTTCTCCTTTAAGCCCATTATGACCTTTTATCGTTAAATACTGTTTGCTGGGTTGAAGGAAGTGAAAACCCATTATTCCCTATGGAGATGGTTCATATTTTCTAAGTCCCCATTGAAAAGATCAGTGATATCGATAGAAAAGGAGCTCCATTGAAAGTAATGTAAACTGTAGCGGGTATTAATGCCCTGATATTTATCGATCTTTTTTTATTTCGATTAATTTTATTCAGCACTACATAAATTGAAGGAAATCCTTCCACAACATTTACTTGACCTTGTAACTTGACACTGGATTTATACTACAATTTATTTCTAGGGATGATTGTTAATGTCGGATTTGTAATGTATTCATAAATGCAAGTGCAGATGAGCAGAGAAATGAAGTCTGGTCAAGTTCTGACAAACGTTTGGATGTACCCTCTATATTTTCAAAGTGCTACTGAATACAAAGCGGAGCAGTATTATATTAGTTATTAGCATTATTTATGATTAATTAAGTAAAAATTCATATTACCACATGAATTTGTGACAGTTCCCATTCATTCGGCCCTTGCAAATCGAAGTAAATTGTGTATATTTACAAAATGATTAATGGTCAAGCAATAGTTTCTATGTGTTGTCTACCAAACAGTAGTAGTAGTAATAAAATAATAAACCCCAGGGTGGGATGGAAGCACTCAGAATATCTGCTAACTGGGTGATTGTTTGACTAAGACTAGGGGGTTATTCTCTAAAGTCCGAATTATCGTGTAAAGGTGTGAATTCGCCAGCTAAAGACAGACGCAATAGACTGCTACTGTCGCAGTTGCATGGTTATAATGACAATATTGTCACAGTCGTGAATTTACTATGGAAATATCACAGTCGCAACTCTACAAATTATCACAGTCGCGACTTTACAATGGCAGAATTGTCGCAGTCGCAGATTTGCTATAGGAATCTGCTGTTTGAGAATTCAACAGTCAAATTCAGACTTTAGAGAAACCACCCCAATTCTTCCCTATTAGCTTAAACAGTCCTTGTCAGAGGTAGACTTTAGTTTTCCTTTATATACTCTTAGTGGAATTCATCAACAGTAGCAAACTTTACAGAGGTCTATTAACCCATGGGAACCAATCAGAAATTTTCTTTTATTATTCTTGCCTCCTTATACCATAGAAAGCTGCCTGCTGATTGGTTGATATGGGTCTCTAGACCTCTGTCAACAATTGCCCCCTTGTTGATGAATTTCCCTATATGTCTGACACTGTCAGTATCAGGCACAAGTAGAGTGTTATAATAATTAATTCTTGAAATTTAGGAACAGAGTATAATCTTCTGCTGCCTGACAGGAGAGAGATTCCCTGGTGTTTATATGTTTTCTATCCATGGCCGGCTACTTCACTGAAAATGTGTCCATAAATCCAAAATTCAAGCAAGATAATTGACTTGCTACATTTCACACTAATGATGCCTTAGTAAAAGAACCAGCAACAACAAAAAGTGACAAATTCCCAGTTGGAACAGCAAGACAGATACTTCTATAAAGGGCTTGTAAAAATGTTCTTTAGATTTGAATTCCCTGCTTTTATTGCTTTGTGTTAGTTTATCTCTTTACCGGCTGAAGACACCTTTGATCTACCACATAAAGAGACAAAACCCCAGTGCTGTCGATTTTCAGTTGAAAACAATCTTATAATTATATTAATCTATTAATAAAACATAGCATTTTTATAAATAAAAAAAAGGTGTCCTGTCAGGAGATAGATTGTTAGTGAAAGGTCACAAGGGTCACTGCCGGACATATTCATTTTGTAAACAAAATAATGAGAAAAAGACGGGATCTCCCTAATTTGGCTGGACCAAATGTAAAATTCAGAATATGGTTTGTGGTACTTTTCTGAGGAAAAAAATGTAGGTTTAAATGAAGAAGAATTCACGCTTAAAATGTTTGAACAGATGCAAAATATGGTCTTTATTTTGGAGAAACGAGAGAGATCGTCTGTATTCAGGGTAACATTTACCATTGTTATGCCTTATTACAATACAGTTTAACATTATAATAATTGCAATAGAAATACCAACTAGTGCGGATACAGCAGCTGTTTTAGGCTAGGTTCACACTAGCGTTTTATGCTCAGTGCTTAATACCGTATGTTAGTGTGAAGAAAAAAAAAAGAAAAATATGCGGAGAGTATTTTTCTTTTGAACTTACCAGCGACAGTGTGAACGCTGCTTTGGCGTTCACATCACTTCCTGAGTGGTCGTATTTTGGGCGCAGCGTATAATACGCCGGGAAAAATGCACAGCGTTCCAGACCCTGCGTATGCGGATCATACGCTAGTGTGTCCGGAACTAGGTAAATATCATCGGCTTGCACTGAGCCGTATTTTTTTTTTCACACTAGCGTATTATGCGCTGAGCATTATACTATAGTGTGAACCTAACCTTAAAATTGTTATTCTGCATTGCACATAAGGGGAATTCATCAACAAGGGAATTCATTTACAGAGGTCTAGCAACCCATAGCAACCAATCAACCGTTAGTATTCTATGGTACAAGGAAGCAAGAATAAAAAAAAATACAACTTCTCATTGGTTGCTACAGGACAGACCCAGGTTATTCACTAAGGTGAGAATTAGGCTGTCAAATTCTCAAACAGCGGATTCCCATAGCAAACCATGATAATTTCACCATTTTAAAGTCACAACCATTTTTAAAGATGCGACTGTGACAATTTTCCATAGTAAAGTCGCTACTGAGACAATATTCTCATTATAAAGACGCGACTGACAGTAGCAGCTGTCTATTGTGACTGTCTTTAGCTGGCGAATTCACACCTATACACAATTTGACAGTGTTTGCAAAGATCCGGCGAATTGCCAGGACTGACAGTGATATAAATGCCAAGCACCCAGCATGCACTGTTATCCAGATGTTCACCCCTGATCCACCAATTAAATCCTGTTATTTATTTGCCCTTCGCAAAGACCATTATATATTAGGGATAGCAAATTTCTTAGAAACGGCCTTTACATAGTCAAATGATCTTCCTCAATATGCTAAATCTGCCAAACAGAAAATATATATTTTTGCTGAACAAAAAAGTGGAGGCGTCTAGAATGATTTATTAAATGCAACAGCTACTATAGATTCCAAATTCTTTTCTCAAACATGGCAGGATGAAAGAAAGAGTTCTAGGACCCTTTGATTTTTATAAATAGGCTACTAAATTTGCATAAAATCATTTAAAAAAGAAATGACTACATATTTATGATTTTTTTTTTCACTCAATGGGATTTACGATTGAGGAACATGAAGAGTTGAAGAAGCCAGATAATCTGTAATCTGGATTACCAGTTTACCATTGAATTAATTGGGAATC
>WMED01000029.1:15333-55960 GCA_019650415.1 Pipa parva
CCCTCACACTGTGCTGCCCCCACAACCTCCCTCCCATACTGTGCTCCCCCTTCCTTTTCCCCATCGCTATCTACCTCTTCCATGACCTGGCTCTGTCTGCTGTAGCCCTTAGTGCTAGAGCGTTCTTCTCTCCCTCCCCCAGCGCTTTCACTTCCTGTGAGCTGATCACAAGAAGTTAAAATCATTGCTGGGGAGAGGAGAGAGGAATCCTGTAGCGTTAAGTGCTACAGCAGTCAGCGCGCCCTCTCCTATACCCTTGGCTCGTCAGATGTGTCAGGCAAAAGACATAGCATGCGGGCTGTTGTTTGCCCACCCCTGACTAAAAGGAACAGTCCAGCCTCCAACAGTCATTTGCATGTCAATTTGCCACAGCACTTTCTTTTAGAATTCCCTTCTCTCTGTAACCTACTTTCGTTAAAGCAGTTCATTTGGAATATTAAGTCAGGGATTTGAATAAAAAGCATGAGAATTCTTGGTAACCAATCAGAATATCTCAAATATGCACCCTCACAGTGCTGCTGTCCACCTGCTTCTTTATGATTTTTCCTTTCAGAATTTTCAAACCTGTGGATCAAGTCAGTAACACAAGAGGAAGTAGATGAGACAGGAGATGATTCTATAAGAAAGTGACTATAAATGCAAAAACAATGGAATAAATATATAACATCTTCTGCAAAAAATCATTTATTTCCCAGTGACAATTCTTGTTTCAAATGTCAAATTACTGTTAGAGGCTGAATTGTTCCTTTAAAATTCTAAGTCTAAGTGAATTCTAAGAGAAAACTGGTAAGAGAGAAGGGACCTCTGCAAAGAAGTGACAATAAACTGAAAATCCCCAGAAATCAAGTGTAATGTTAATTTGACTAAATTTTCCACAATCCTCTGTAATAACCAACAATGTGCAGCATACATAAACATAACCAATCCAGATTTGAACAATATCAGGGTAATGGACACAGCTTGCAGATAATAATACAATATGTTTGCCAGAGATTATTTTGCAATAACAACTAAACTGTCTTAAATAATCAGTACAGTTTAGCAATAAATGCAGAATGTGACTCACTCGGAATATCAAACAGTTTACACTGGCAGTATCACTTCACACTGAATTATATACAGAAACCTTACATTGACCACTGGGGTAAAGATTTCTGTGTCTACCTCTAGGACTACATATTTCTCACTTCTAGTAGGTGAGCTGCTACTACCCTTATTGCACTGGCACACATTTACTGTGCCTTATTGCATGAGCTAATCGAGCTAGCATCTGGGGGCATTTACCACTCTGGCTGCCTCTATGTGGGAATCAGATCTTTAGTTTCTCCCGGAGTCAGCAGCAGAACCTTATGCAACACCATGCCTTATCCTTCTGATCTTTTCCCTGCTGGGTTCAGCCTCATATTCCCACTGTTGTGAACCTCAATCAAACAAGGTAGCAATTATCATTCTCTGTCAACAATGGAATAATACAACATTACTTCAGAGGAAGCTCCCACAAAAGCACAGCACCAAAAGCATAATATAAGGTGGCTGAACATCCCAAGAAGTAGAAATGAATCATTTAGGAAATTCAGGGACAGGATCAAAAGGACAGGGGGCCCTATCAAAGGATCAGCCCTTGGGAACCCTTTCCACAGCAGTGGCATGTTCTTCCTTACTTTAGGGGATGCAGCCATCACAACCCCTATAGTTATACCACTGATGCAATCCTTACATAAGTAAAGGTATAAATGAGAATTAGGGGGTTATTCACTAAAGTCCGAATTGTTGCGTATAAGAGCAAATTTGCCAGATAAAGACAGTCGCAATAGGCTGCTACTGTCGCAGTCACATCTTTATAATGAGAATATTGTCACAGTCACGACTTTATTATGGGAAAATTGTCACAATATTAACATTAAAAAATAGCAGAGACTTTACAATGGGGAAATGTTTGTGGATTTGCTATGGGAATTCGACTGTTTGCAAATTCGACAGTCGAATTCGCACATTAGTGAATAACTCCCTTACACTGCCCAATTTGCAATCTACCTTTAAAAACATATTTGCTAATGTGAATGGTAACTTGTACTGCCTAGTTAATCTTTTAAATGACTTGAGACTTTTTCATTTCAAACTACAAATCCAGAGCAGGTATTAAAATTAAAAAGCCAATTTGTTATTCAGTCTCCTCAATTAAGAACGCTGACTGTGGACTTTCTACCAAAGAAATCTGTCACATGTGATTCCTTTCTAGCACACTGAGTTTTCTCTATGTTACCTTCTGTTCATGCAGGTCAGTTGTAATGTGATCTGCCTCCCCATTCTCTATCTCTCCCATCTTCACCAGGCTGACTTCAATGTTACCAATTTTCTTTCCACCATTTAAAGTCCTGCAACATAGGAAAAAAAATACAGATTATGCAGATCCAGCTAACCTCATACAAAATATTTGTTGGTGCAACAAGGAAAAGGAAATATGATACTGAAATGACAATTACTTTATCAAGTCTGTTTATGAATGCAAGCCTAAACAGCATACGTGGATCAGAAGTCAGCTATTTTAATGTTAGAACTCGTTAAAGTCAGATTGTAGATCAGTCCTATCATGCCGTGTCTCTGAATTGAACACACACACATCATTTAGGTGAAGAGAAAACATGTCAGGGTTACAGAAGGCTGACTCATTTGTTATTTATGGGACTATCCTTTTCCAGTGTTTCGTTTAAACCTCACCCTCGCAAAAACATTACTGTCTACTGCCAGTGATGCAATGAAATAAGAAATAAATGGCTGGCTGACCTTTCTATACTGAATTCTGTGCCAGCTTATCTTTCTGTAACTATTCTTACCTGGAATGAATACATGTTACTGCAAGAGGGCATATATACTTACATTACAAAAGTGTTCATTAATGATCTTGTAGAAAGGAGTGTCTGAAATAAAACCATGAACTATTAAACTGCATGCTATATTTATCCACAAGGGTGGAGGGTGAAAAAGGAGTAAGGTGTATATCCGGGGATAACAATAATAGGCTGCACTGTGTTTACTTTGGTAATGTACCTTTCTTTACAACGTGATTAACTGTCAGACATCATTCTTCTTACTGTATGTGTTTTAGCAAGCTTCAGAATGTTAACGGAGATGACAAATACTAAAGACCTGGACATTTTTTTTTTTTCATTTTGTTTATAAAGAAGAGAAATTAATACATTTTTGTTTTGATATCAACATTTCACAACCAATAGTAAGTTATTAAACGTTGTGCATACAAGTTATTAAACGTATCAGTGTGAACAACATTTTTTTTTACATTCTTATTTTTGTTACATTAGTAGGAATGGATTATTAAACATTTAAATAAAATAACTTTTTGTCTCGTGGAGTTTTTGTTGGTAATTGGGTTATCTGGTAAAATAGTTGTATACCGGCACACCCATGGGTAAAATCCAAAAAATGGTGGATAGGTACAACTTGGGGAATTAAAATCACCTTGTCTTATCTTTTATGGTTCAGCTTCATAGGGTGTCTTTTGCTGGGGTCCTCCGTTCCGTCTATGCCCTCATCCCCCCTTTTTATTCTTTTTACTCTTCCTTTTTGCTTGGTATGTTTGTGGGTAAGGCCTTTCTCCTTGTTTTGGTGGTTTGGTCTATGTTTGGGGCTGGGTTCTTGGTATCGAGTTAGTTCAGGTCCCAAAGTCCCAATAACATTTAATTGAGTAGGTAGGTCGTGTTTTTAAAGGGTGAAAGAATGTAGGTTTGTTGTGATTTTATCAGAGTCGCTAGATATGGAGTCCAAAGAGTTAGAAGTTTTTTAATTATTTGCGTCATATTTAGCCAGTACTAGCATGTTCCATAGTTTGTCTTTTAATATATGTATTGTGGGTGCACATGGAGGAAGCCAGTGAAGAGCAATTAGGTGCCTAGCTGCTAGGATTAGTTTTGTAATTGGTGTTAGTATGAATGTGTATTGGTCTGTTGGGGTTGTGATGTCCAGTAATGCTATAGCGGGGGTGAGTACACATTTTTGTGATGCAACTATGAAAATGTATTGCTCCACCTTTTTCCAGAATGTTTTAATTTTTGGGCAGCTCCACCAACAGTGGACAAAGTCTGCTTGGGAATAGTGGCATTTAGGGCATTTGTAGTTTGTTTTGGAGATTTTATTGAGTAAGTATGGGGTTATGTAGGATTGGTGGAGGATTCTGAAGTGGAGCTCATGGAGGTTCATTGCGGGAATTAGTTTGCATATGTGGTCTGCTATTGTTTTAATTAGGATGTTGGGATGATCATTTATGTTGGGATGATCATTTATGTTGGGTATTTGTGTTTTCCATTTGGTTTTGAGACTTGTCTGTGTAGTTTCAGATGTTTTTTGTTGTAGGAGTAAAGTTATGTGTTTAAGTTGTATGGTGGGGTTTGGATTTAGCATGGTAGTATTAAGTGGTGTGTCTTTCCAGATCAAGGGGAATACAAGTTGATCTATTGTCTGGTTTGTAGGTATGTGTAGAAGATGGTCTTGTCAATGTTGTAGACTGTGGCTAGTTCTAAGAACGTTAACATTTGAGAGGTGGAGGGTTGTATAAGTTGAGATATTTTATACAGATTTTTGCTTTCACAGATAATGTAGGCTTGTTGTTGGATTCCTGGTATGAAGTTTGGGTTGTTACATAGTGGGAGAAATGGGGATATGTAGGGATGGAGGTCTAGCATTTTCGTGACTTTCTGCCATGCCTTTATGTTGTTAAATATGTTTAGATTTGCTTTGGCAAGGGTGGAAGGTGAGTTATTTTAGTGTGGAGCAGGGCGGTAAGTTGAAATCATCAGTAAACTGTGTGTCTGTGTAGGAATTATTATTAGTGATTCAAGATTTGACTATTCTCATTAAGGCAACTAGGTTTATGTGTAGTAAGTTTGGTAGGTCCAGCCACCTTTGTCTGTATTTATCTGAAGTGTTTGGAGGCTTATTTTACATTTCTTTTTTCTCCCCCATATGAAGTCTGAGAATAGATGATGTATATGCCAGATATCTTTTCTAGATACAAGTAGTGGGAGCATGAGTATTGGATATGTTAGTTTAGGGGGTATTACCATTTATATGGCTGCAGTTTTACCTGCTATAGCAATAGCAACTTTCCAATTGTTGAGGATGGGTGGGATGGTTTTAATGATAAGAGTGATGTTGTGTTCATATAGTTGTGAAATGTCTTGTGGTATGGTTATGCCTAGATATTTGATAGAAGTTTTTGGTATTTGAAATTGATATTGGGTTTTTATTGAAGATTTTAAATGTTGGGAAGCTTTGAGCTATTAAAGTTCTGATTTTTGTATGTTTATATTGTATCCCGAGAAGGAGCTAAATATGGATATAATTTCTAGTGTTGTGGGTAGGGTTTTGTCTGAGTTGGGAAGGAATAATATCATGTCATCAGTAAACAGGCTTAGAGAGAGGTTGCATTACTAATTTTTATTGAAGGGAGACTTTAGGTGAGGGTTCATGTTAATTGTTCCAAGGCTAGGTTAAATAATAGGGATGAAAGGGGGCATCCTTCTCTAGTGCTTCTGTTTATTTTGAAGGGTACTAGGGTTTTTTGAGGGGATTAGTAGGTTAGCTGCCGAGGTTGTGTAGAGAGATTGAATTGCGGTGAGAAAGGGTCCCTGGAGGCCATATTGTTATAGTGAAGTGAAGAGGTGGTCCCAAGTTAGCATATCAAATGCTTTTTCTGCATTAAGTGAAAGGAGGCAGGCTGGGGGGAGTGAGTTGGCTAGTGGGGGTGAATTATAAGAATAGGTCGTGGATAAAAATTTGTAAATGTTTTTTATGGAGTGTCTGTGTTTTACTAATCCAGTCTGGTTTGAATGTATACGTTTGGGAAGGATTGCACTTAGTCTTTTTGCTAGGATTTTCATGAATATCTTGTAGTCTGAGTTAAGTAGGGCTATTGGTATGTATGAGGCTGGGTCTTCGGGATCTTTTCCGGGTTTGTGGATAAGTGAGATATTGGTTGTTTTGTATTGTTTTGTTATGGGGTGTCCTTGGAGTATATGGTTGTAGGTTTCTAGGAGAGTGGGGGTGAGTTCTTCCAAGAGTGATTTATAGAATTCTTTGGGATATTTGTCTGGTCCTGTGGTTTTTGTATTTTGTAGTGATTTAATTGTAGTTTGCAGTTCTAATTCTGTTATGGGGCTGTTCAGGTAGGTTTGATCTTCTGTTGTGATTTGTGGTAATGTTAGGGTGTCCCAAAACTGTTTTTTTTTGAGGGCGAGTTTGGTTGAGGAGAGGAGTATAGGTTTGTGTAGTATTGTTGAAGGATTGCGGCTATTTCTGTTGTGGAGTGTTTCCTTTTGGTGTGATTTTGGGTCTTTCAATGTGAGGATAATGGTTTTTGGTTGGGATTGTCTAAGGAGGTTTGCCAGGGTATTACTAGATTTGTTTCCATATCTGTATAGTAGAGCTGCGAATTTGTTTGTTTTATGCCTTGTGTGTTCTAGGATATGTGCATCTAGCAGTGTTTTAGCCTCTTTATAGTTTGTTCCATTGAAGAGGGTTTGGTGTGTTTTTGAAAGTTACATAGGGATTCTTCGTTGTTTTGGCTAATTGTAGGTATTTTAGATGTGCCTGTTTATTGAGATATGTTTGTTTGCTAATGATCTGCCCTCATAGTGTTGCTTTTGCTGCTTCCCAGTATATTAATGGGGAGCCTTGGAAATTTTGGTTGTTTTTTTGGTATAGTAGCCATTGGGTTTTTATGTGTGTTAATAAAGGTTGGCTTTTTGCAAACCAGCTTGGGAGGGGCCATCTTCTAAAATTTTTCTGGATGGGGTTGAGGTTTCATTTTATAAATATGTTGGTGTGGTCTGAGATTATGACTGGGGCTATTTTGGTTTGTGTTACTTTTGGGAGGAGTGTTGGGGAAATAAGGAAGTAGTCTATTCTGGTGAGTGTGTGTTGTGCTCCTGAGTGGCAGGTGTAGTCTCTCTCTAGTGGACTGAGTACTCTACAGGGGTCCATCAGATCGAGTGACTTTTTAAAGTATGTGATTGTGTTAGTTATCTTGTTATGTTTGTGTTGTTGTGCTTGAGAGGGTTAAATGATCCGATCGAGGGTTATACATTGTGTAGCATTAAGGTCCCCTGCCAGTATTTTGAGAATGTGTGAGAAGGGGCTAGTAAGGTTGATTAGGTTGTTAAAAAAGTTTTGTCAAATTGTGTGGGTGCGTATAGGTTTAACAGTATTAATTCTTTTTCCTGGATTGTAAGGTGGAGCAACAGATATCCTTCCTCTGGGTCTGCAGTTTTTTTGTGAATGGTGGGACTGATGTTTTTGTGGAATAAAATGGTTAGCCCTCGTTTTCTAGATGTGTAGGGGACAAAATGTGCACGTCGCACCCATTTTGCTGTTAATCTGGCTTGGTCCAGTTTTGTTTCCTGTAAAAGGTGGTTGTGGAGTGTTCGTAGGACGGAGCGTCTTTTGTTGGGGGAGTTGAGGCAAGGCCTGGACATTTATATAGTCTCATATCATACATGTAAAAATGTATATATGATAACTTAAACAATATATAAAAAAATGAAATTAATGTCATAACACTATTTTACAAAAATTAAGGTTTTCCTTAACACAGCAGGCCTTGTCTCATTTTCTGAGTAAATTCATTAATGACGTTGTTGTTTACCAAGGTCTAGTAACCCATAGCAGCCACTCCACACTGGTACAGGGGAGCAAGACAAATGAAAATCAACCTCTGATTAATTGCTATCAGTTGCTAGACCTCAGTCAAGATTATCCTGCTGACAAATTCACTTCATAGGTTAATATCCTGGCACAAACTATGGGGCTATTTAACAAATCACTGATCTCATTAGTGCAGTGTGGTAAGTTTATTAGTAATGCACCATACTTGATATTACAGACCTGTGCAAATCTAGAAAGAAATACTTTCAGAATAATTTTCCAAAAACAATGTATTCTGCCACAAAAATCATGTCCTATTAATGTTAAAAAAAACAAACAATAAACCTGGATTATTTAAACATGGAAAGTATTGGGATAATATTTCTTTAAGAGCTGACATTTTATTCACAAAATATCTGAACGCATTCTCCTCATTCAAATAAATTTCATCTAGAAATAAATTCAGACTCTTTAGCTAAAAAAGTCTAAAGCAATTCCATTAAAAGGGACACTTTAAAGTTTATGACAAACTTTGATATTTTGACCCCAATTTGGAAACTTCCACTAAAAGTATTTTGGAGTATTACTCCACAGTGAGGAAATTAATTTCAAGCGTGTGAATGCTGCCAACACACAAATCAACAAACAGCTCCATAAATGTCAAGGGAGAAGCCATCATTAGCCGTGTCAGATGCTGTGAATGTAAAGTGCTACTGGTGCAGTACAGCGATCAAACAACAAACACGCCACACATTTAAAACATAAACAGCACAGGAATGCAAGATGAATGCTCTCTTTGGTCACAATGAAAAGATGTTAAAGAACATCTGCTGAAAAAAACCAAATGAACTGAAATCTGGAATAAAATGTCCGTGCAATTTTAAACTGTAGAACACAGAACACACATAGGCACAAACAGATTGTCAAGTGTGTGTGTGTGTGTGTGTGTGTGTGTGTATTCTAGTTGCACTGACAAATTCTTTACATTCAGTACGTATCTTGCAGTCCTGCTGTGTTTAAATCGCTTGAAAGGAAACAATTTAGCCAAACAAAATAGCAGACCTAAAATACTCTATAAATAGTTGATTTAGCAAAGGTAAACCGCTCCACTAAAAATTCTTACTTGAGGTTTGCATTATGCTGTGGCACCTGTCACGGCTGAAATGTCTCATTTTATTCAGGGCAAAGTCTGATGAATATTAAGCGCTTTTGTAGACCTGCTGGTAAAGATAATCCTGTGTGCAGCATTTATTCGATATGAGATGACAGTGCTGTAGTTTTCACATAAAAGATTGAACAGGAAACAAAACTATATGTTTTGGAGGAGCTTTAAAATTACAAATAAATGTTTTACTTCGCAGCCAAAGGGGACCACTGGGTAAAGAAATGATGAAGAGGCAAGTTATGGAAGTACAAATAGTCATGTTGATGCGTGAATTCACCAAAGACAGGCACTTTGCCAAATTCAAATATTCAGTAAAGATTATTTTCCACAATTCTGCAAATTCTCGCACAGATGAAAAAATGACATTGGCTGTGTGTTTACCCACCACTGTGTTCATTCATGTTCAGTTAGGGAAATCATCCTATATCAAAGCTACAGTTTGCCATGTTATACCAGTGTACATAAGCAGATTTGGCTTATGGCAGGGTTCCTGTTAATATTCTGGTGACTTTTTACTCAAAGGCCTTCAAAATCTGGGGCGACCAAATACCAACATGAGCTAGCAATTGTCTACCACTGAAATGAAAGTAAAAACAATTGTTAACGTTTATGCTATTCTACAATAACAATATCAAACAACCAACCTTATGATAATTCATGTCTACTGTCAGTATGTGGTCATTAACCTAGGAAAAGATAGTTATGCTGGCATTGTTTTCTTTAAGCAGATCCATTTAAATGTGACATTACTTTGCTTCAATATGACATCACCACTATTAGCATGAGAATGTTCAAAAAATCACTACACAACAATTCATTTCATCGCAGCAAGAATATGCCAAATAGACACTATATTAACTACAACTAAATTTGTGATGCAATAGGTGAACTGATCCTTGGAAATTTATTTGGAGATGAGAAGTCACTGTCTGATGAATGACCCTCAAAGTCAATAAAACTAGAAGAAAGGTAATTACAGACATGGCTTACACACAATCACAAATCTTGTTTATTCAAAAAAAATATATAATTATATTGTAAAACTTTTTGTGTTTTGTTAATTTAAAAAAAAAATCAGAAAATGTAAAAAAAATAAATACATGTTTTACTTGTTTGCTTTACAATGTGATTAGTTTTAAGTCTAATTTCACAGCCTTAAATGTCCAGTATGAGTTCTATTACTGACGCGTTTCAGTCAACATTGGCAAAATGAGGGACAAGGGCACCTTGCACTGGTAATCAGAAAGCACCTCCTGCCCTGAGTAAGCAAATGTGAAACAAACCAGGTAAATAAAAAATAACTTCACCTTATGATGGGGTTTGTGCAAAATATTACACAGATCTGAAACAGATGTACAGTATATTGAATCTATGCCTTGTGGATCAGGAAAAATAGGTCGCTCATATATTTCTAGAATTCCAACCTACACCCACTCTATCAAATGCTAATAGTACATAAAATACTATTAAAGGGACAGTAGTGCCAAAAATAACACATTGATATACAGAGAGAACATTTAGGAGTTGTCACAGGCTGCGTTACTGATTTAGTGGCACATATTTATCTGAGGCGCGGAGTCTAAGGAGCCCCTGGTCTTCACCTTTAACCCACCGCAAGGGGTACTGGTCTCCATGTCAAGAAAATGTTAAAGACCTCCATCCTATATTACTCTTCTTCACAGTAGAGCTACATTTTTACTAGATCTATATTTATCCAAACCCTTTTGTGAAGTGGCTTAAAAGAACAGATAAGCAAAGTCACAACTAATAGAATAACTGCGATTGGAAAATGTATTCATCTGTTTGCAGAATTCAAGGTCATCTAATAAGATTTAAACTAGAATGTCAGTTTAAGGCCATTAAAATAGTCAGACAAATCTCAACGAGTATGATTGAAAGAAATGTTGATTTTGCTTTTTTTCAATTTATTTATTTATTTTTTTTACAAAACAGACTTCCATTTTTATTGTATTTACCATTTGATAAAGAAACTCATAAGGAACACTGAACCTCCATTGCAATCAGGGTTCATACTATATGTATATGATAATTATATAGAATAATTTCACATAGAACAATTACATTTTACATCCCTATTAGTCCACCCCCTTTGACCATCCAGTGTCCATTTACTTGGATTGGACTTTGCATTGCTCTTGCTCAGTGAGCTGCAGTTGCACTGAATATTCTGATCAGCACACTTGATAAGCTGTGAAACTGAAGTGTTACAGTGTTGTCTTTTTAAACATTGTATAGAGAAAGTCCCCTAGGGGAGTGGGTAAAACTCTTCCTTAGATTGGAAAAAAACTGCTGTTCCCACAGTACATCTGTCATAGTACCCAAAGAAATCCAATAAATCCGAAGAAAGGGAAGCAAGAAGACCAAGTAGTGAACTACCAAATGATTTAATTGTGTTACATCTTACATGTTTCAGGTACTGGGCCCTTTATAAAAAGACCTTTATCTTTTTATAAAGGGCCCAGCGCCCAAAACATGTAAGATGTAACACAAATCATTTGGTAGCTCACTACTTGGTCTGCTTGCTTCCCTTTCTTCGGATTTATTGGACGTCTTTTAAAAGATATTTTCTAGAATCTATGCAAAATTTATACTTAAATATATATTTTTTTTTTATTACCACCCAACAATTGTAATAATTATAAAAATTTAACTAATTAGCCAGTTTTTGCAAAGACCATATATAATTAAAATGACAATTGCTATTATCCGACTAGATACATAACCTAATATAACCACACAGATAAGAGATACACACCATCCATTAACTTTTAGAGGCAAATTGTTGAAAAGAAAGTGGGTGCATTTGTCATAATAAATATAGGTAAAAATGTACCTTTCTATTATTAACCATACTGTTAAAAATTTTGCTGGGACTAGATTTACCAGCCACAGCCTCACAGTCCTTCTTGAAAAAGCTGTTTGTTTCTATAGCATCTTCTTATACCAGAATGTTTTATTTGTTTACTGAGATTAGTTCTTATTATCTGAAGGACTTGACATTAGTGGCAGTAATTCCTGGCAGAGCTTAAGCTGGAGGCTAAAGCAAACAAGTCAATACCAATACCAAAGCACAGTCTAGTGTTTCCTATTAAATTAAATGTTGCTTTGCCACCCAGCTCAATTCAATGTATTGAGCTAGGCCTATAACCAAAACCACGCGACAACATTTTTTCAAAGCACGTCTGTGTTTTCAAGGTGATTATCAGAAGAATGGTAGCTAATTTTTTTTCAAAGTGAAGTGCTTTTGTAAGTATTATATTCAAGTCTTTTCTGATACAGGAAAATTAAACCATCCTTAAAGGAAATAAATTAGATTTCGTATATATGTATGGTAAGCAGGTGTATGAAAGAGTGGTCAATGGAGTGTACATGCCACTGAGGTTATTGGTAGCAGTGGCATGAAAGTCCTGGTAAGAGCCGTGCCTGGCAGGGTTAAAACTGCCAGTGTTGTTCTTTAACTGGATTTTGGGACCAGGATTTAGGAGTGGCTGAAGAGCTTGGGAGGGAAGACCACTCCTATACTCTATCCCAGAGTTTCCCCCTATTAGGTTCACCTGACCTGAATAAAGCAGGTAAAAAGGTTGTGCTAGCTAGAGAGGGAGAGACTGAGAAACTCAGACAAGCTGTTGCAGCTCAGGCGTGAACAACCAAACTGGTAAAAATAGAAAAGTGTTTTGATTCTTCTGATATTAACCAGGGATTGTGGAAACCATTTGATTGATTGATTTTTTGGGCTGAAGAAAAGCATATTTTTTTTTGATCTGGAAAAACTTGTATTGTGGAACGATTTTTGTGTACTGGATAATAAACTGGACTATACGTTTATTTTTTCATTGGCCAAGTGTGCCTGTGGTGGTTTTTTTTCACGTAACACAGATCCCAGTTTATAGTATAAACATGAATATAATGTTGTTTTTACAAATTTCAGAACATAACTATTTAAAAGTACAACTTCCAGTATTCAGAAATGTCTCATATTTAAAGCACTGCTCTGATAAGCTCACCCTGTTTGCACCATTACCCACTGTAGGTAATAAGATTATATAATTCTGTTATGAAAAGGCGGGTCATAGGCAGCAATATCTGCATGTTTGAGCTGACAACTGAACCTCCATATAAAAAAAAAAATAGTTATAGATTGGAGTAGCCAACATTTGCATATTTGATCATCTGAATGATCATACAGATTTTGTATAATTCACAAGGGACAATAATATATGCAGTCTGTTGACTACTGCAAATAAACTCCAATTGTGGTCATCAGCAGACTGAAATTGTGATTCTGAACAATAAAGGCTTACCTAATATGGCCTAGTTTTTATCATTTGGGACAGTTGTGTGATATGGTATACAAGAAATGATGGTTGTTACATGTATTTTCACTTTTAGACAGACTTTTAGAAGGGTATTCATAGGATATTTAGTAAGACTCAAAGTGCACTTTTGATTCAGCTACACCATTTTTTTCTGATTCCTTACCCATTTATAAAAACAGGTAAACAAAAAAAATTAAAATGAAAGGTAAAAGGTCTGAGGTAGGTCAATCGAATAGTAACAACTGCATTCTGAAATTTCATACTTAGAGGGTGGAGGTCTTTTCATGGGGAGACTTTTTAGAATTAGATTTTAGAATTTAAGGTGTAGGGTGCCTTAGGTAAGGGGTCGTTCACCTTCATGTGCTTTTAATTGTAGGACTCCTGCCCCAAGACAACCGGAGGGGGCGGAGGGGTAAAGGCAAGGAACTTACCCTTTCCATGGTACTGATTGTAGGGGTGGGCTGTGCCAAACAATGTTAACCCTCCCTTAGCTGAAGACTTCCCCTCCACCCCACTGGGATGTGACATCTGTGTGGGCTGTGTGTGTGTGTGTGTGTGTGTGTGGGGGGGGGGGGGGGGGGGGGGGGGGGGGGGAGGGGGGTAGCATTTTCATATTAAAGATGACCAGTATAGCAGGATTACCTTAGAATTAGAATTAATGTACATATGGATATAGCAATGTTTTGGGTGAAGACCCTTTGTCAAGCCCAAAAAATGACTTTTGGGAACTGACAAGGGCATTCAAGGGTATTTTTTTTATACATTGAAAAGTTGTTTTCTGTCCTATGAAAATCAACAGAAAGCTTTATAGATATCTCTAAGAGTTTTCAGTTTACATAAGAAATTCTCTCCAGAACAGTTGAAAAAGAAGTAAACACTGAACACACTGCATTTGCTGTGCAGAGTAGTTTACAGTTAATTTGGCTCCAAAGTCAATATCTGAAAATAAACCCCAATCAGGTTAAGTACACTGAAGTATCAAACTTTTTCCTATTAAACTGTATATTAGCTGCCAGCCCAGAAAAGACTGAAAACACTGGATATTAGTTTAGGCATTTGCCCCAGTCAGCACAGCATAATGCAGTTCATAGTGAACGAGCAGTATACACAGTGGAAGGTAGTATTGTGTATGTACCATTACTAGTAGGGACATGAACTACATCAGTCTAGAGGTTATCCTTTAAGAGTTCTGAATAAGGCCAAGCAGAAGCCACTACCTGTGTGTAGTAACAAAGGAAGTCACTGTTTATCAATCCATGATCTTCTCTACCACATATAATAATAGAAGTTTTTTAAATTTGAAAAATCCATGACCTATGATTAAGAGTGTTCATTCCCTAGGGCTTGGTGATTCTCCTCCTTCAATGACTGCTTACTGAAGGGGTTTTAATCTTCAGGGCCCTTTTTTTCCCCAAGAACAGCCCAGTAAATTCTAGGACAAATGGAAGAGGGATGAAAGCTCTGGGCAGCAGCTTACTTTAAAAATAAATAACCAATAGTGACAAATTCACCCACCTAATGACCAGGAAAAATACCAGATAGAAAAACGCAACACCTGCACCTCTTGCTACATACACATTTCTGGGGAGCAACTGCAGTTGCCCCCTGAAACGTATAAACTTACTCTGCAATAAAATAAGAATTTCCACTTGATATAACCCTGTGAGCAGCCTGGATTTATTTGCATTGCACGAGTTGTTTTGGGTCTGTTGGAACCCTTCCTGGCCAGCTCCCGGATCAAGCAAAGGTGAATGTAACATGACTATTTAACTGTTTGAAATTAGTCAAATACAGCACTTGTAAATATCTTATCTTTGAAGTTGAATTCATGAATTGTATTGCTTTTTGTCTAATCTTCTTATATTTACTGATTGTTAAACAGACCTAACCCAGGAGTATTGTTTTCTGTGGTGGTTTATTCAGGAAGTGTGCACTAAAACCCTACTTTGTAAAACTAAATGGCTAAAAATATCTTACTTTCTAGACACAATTCTGAACTGTTAGAAGACCAGACTGGATATACAGTGACTAAGCATGTATTTGAGGCATTTGATTTTTTTTTTGGTGTTAGTAACTGCTATTGTTTATTTATAAAAAGTGTCCAAAAAATACGCCTGTGTAAACGGGCCAGTGTATTTTTGCTACGTTCCTTTTTAAAAAAAAAATAAAACGACACATGCGTGCATATATACACTAATGTGTCCTTGGCCTAAAGAAAAAGCAACTGCAGAACTGTATTGTTCTCTCTTATATTTACCTCAAGAGCATTTAAAATAAGACAACAGAAGCTTTATAACTGTGTATTCTGTGATAATAGAACAGAGTAAAACAAATAAGATGTCATTTTAGAACTGAAGAATTTACTGTTATAACTACTTAAGAAGCGCTGTATAATACAGTAGTGGAAATTGTCCTGCTGTATGAAATAGCAGTGGGCATTATGTATATAGCATAAGCCCTTACAACCTACTGTATGAAACAGCAGTGTGCACTGTGGTATTTACTCTAAGCCAGTACAACCTACTGTATGAAACAGCAGTGCGCAATGTGGTGTTTACTCTAAGCCAGTACAACCTACTGTATGAAACAGCAGTGCGCACTGTGGTGTTTACTCTAAGCCAGTACAACCTGCTGTATGAAACAGCAGTGCGCACTGTGGTGTTTACTCTAAGCCAGTACAACCTGCTGTATGAATTGGTAGAATGAAGTGTGTATTTGTAAGGAATACTTACTGCCGTCCGTTCCAGCGCCGGGTCTCCTCCCTTAGTGGCACTTTGAGCGCACGCCCTGGGGGTGTGCCCGCCGTGACATCACAGGGGCGCGCGCCGGGTGTGCACGGAGGCAGAAGCGCATTTGCCTCTCTGCCTATATAAGGCAGACGCGCTCCAGCTATGATGCCCGAACTTATAAATACAAGTATAGTGTTTGTGGGCTTGTATTCTTGTTCGAAATGCAAAACAGGGTCGCTCAATCCATACCACTTGTAAACATTTGGTGTAACAACAGTGCGTGCCAAGGAGTGAAGGAAAGCCCAGTCATAAGTGGAAATGCAGGAAACTCCAGCACAGCAGCGAAGTAAAATTAGACGTTTATTTCAAGCCATTAAAATCCAGTGCGGTTTAAAAACAGTAACAACGTCATCTGACGCGTTTCGGGCCAAAGCCCTTAATCTATGCGTCAGATGACGTTGTTACTGTTTTTAAACCGCACTGGATTTTAATGGCTTGAAATAAATGTCTAATTTTACTTTGCTGCTGTGCTTGTATTCTTGTTGTTCAGTTTAAGTGCCATCTTACTCTGACAGTTTCTACCTTGCTTAAATTAACCTGTTCCTGTTAAAGAGTCCTATACCCTGCACCTGCACTTGTGTCCAGTATCCTGCATCTCTGTCCTATGGCCATAGTCCAGCTACCTGTGTCCTGCGCCATAGTCCAGATTTTGAGTCCTGAGTCCTCAGTCTGTGTCCTGTGTTCATACCACCACTGAACAGCTCCCTTAGGGGCCGTGACCTGGGTACTCTCGGCAGCTGAGTCCAGTACCCCCTTGCGGGAGTTAAAGGTGAAGACCGGAGAGTACCTTAGACTCTGCGCCCTAAGACAGCTAGCGCCAAGTTCAGTGTGGTATCCACCGGCAACCTCCTTCTCCTTATCTATGGTTCCAAAATCTGACAGTATTTAGCCTAACCCAGAACAACCTGCTGTATGAAATAGTAGAATGCACTGTGTGTTTAACCGAAGCCACTACAACATGATGTATGAAACAGTTGTGTGCACTGTCATACAGCAGAAGTGAAGCACAAGAAGACAGTACCTGGACTTTGGTAACAAGCTTGTTATAGCAAGCAATCCTTTGTTATTGTCAAAATTTGGCACAGTTAAAGGGAGACTAAATCCTGTAATAAAAAAGTGTTTTCTATTTATTGGCCACCTACTTTTAATTGCAAGTTTTAAAATAGCAGGTTTAGATTTACAGATTTTGCAGAATAACTGAAGCAAAAGAAGAAAAACATGCACTTCTAGTAAAGGTTATCGGCTAATCCTAGCCTCTCCTCCCATTACCTCTGTGTGGTCTGTTACTTGTGTGCAGCATTTGGATTACTCTGAGCTGTTTTAAGCTGCTTTTCTCCAGATTTTCAATTTCCCAGATCTGCCTTGCACAATGTTTCCTGAAGAAAGTGAATTTTAATTAGATTCAAGAAGGGGAGCATGCTCATTTAGTGAGCACAGACCTTAACTAAGGGAGGAGGGGTTAGGATGAACTGAAAATCTCTTCTAAAAGTGCTTGTTTTTTCTTCATTTGCTAGGACTGTTCTGCAAAATTGGCAAGCCTAAATAAAGTCATTTTAACACTTCTTGAAGTTGATACTAAGTGACAATTAAATAAAATTTTTTTTTTTTTACAGGTTTTAGTGTCCCTTTAATTATGGAATATTAATAAAATTGGTTGCAATCTGTTTTACCTCCATTCTGGGTATATGATTCCTTTATTGGGAGATAAGAATGAGATGTGGGATAGATGTTTCTGAGAAGGGTGATTGAGGTAGAGAGGGAGTTGTTTATGTCAACACAATTCCTTCAATGTAATAATAAAAAAAAAGTGTCTGAAGCGCCTCTTTCACATTTTTGAGTTTCTCCCAAATGTTCAACTCCAGAGACATGACATACCTTAAGAAATCTGGAAAAATGTAATATGACTGATGAAGTTTCATTAAGGTTTTTTTTATGCAATTACAAGAATGCTTTTGCATAGAAAGTAATTTCAAAAGCTTACACATTGAACTGTCAGACATTTCCTTTTCAAATCCATTGGGATGAATGGAGATGTGAGTGGTATTTTGTCAGAGGCCTTACTGTAAACAGAAACCTAGGATAAAGAGTGATTAAATGGTGAGTGCAAAGCACCTTATCGGAAAGTTAAATGCAAAACACATTCTCTAATTACAAATGTAAAGAACACAATATTTCTGTTAGAAACCTAAATCAAGAAATCAGAGTTCTTACTGAATATAAGGCAGAAGCATCAAGGAAGTGGTAGTTGCTTTGGAATGCTGTTAAGCTTCCCTCTTAAGCAGGGGTGGGCAATTCATTTTCCCATGGGGCCACATAAGAAATTGGAATGGTTTTAGAGGGCCAGACTAATATACTTTCCAATTTCACATGTGACCCCATGGGAAAATTAACTGCCCACCTCTGCTGTATAGTATATGCCACAGAGCATAAAAAACTGAGCCGCCCCCTCCTTACTACTCCCTACCCTCTGAAGGAGGGGGGGCTCTAACTTGGTACTCGCCCCCTCCTTCTCCCTGTCCTGACTCCATCTGATCTAGTGCTTAGCCTTAGCACTACAGCGTTCCTTTCTAACAGGAAGTTGAAAGACATTGGCAGAAGGGCCGGGCCATATTTGGCCTGAAGGTCATAGTTTGCCCACTCCTGCTCTTAAGCCAGCTGCATTGCCTGCATTTTACCCTATGACAACAAGAGTGGCTAGGAGAAGCAAAGCACCATAGGCAGTTTATAGGCTAGGATGGCCTTAGTGGCATTTGATAATGATGAGCAGGAGACTGATAAATCTCCTAGCTAATATGATAGTTTAGTAAAGTATTCAGTTAACATCCCCATGCACATCCATAGTCAGCCTGTGCAGGCTAAAGGGAACACACTGATGAAAGAATCTATGTCAATAAGAAATTCTTATAAAAGCAATGTAAATAAGCAAACTATTAGTTAAGGATTTGCATTAAAAATTCTCTCAGCTATTCAGATCTAACATTAATGTGGGAACTAAGATGATTAGAATGTTTGAAAACATTAACATCTTTTCCTTCTCACATACCATCTTGGTTATTAATACATTTTTGGATTATGTAAATGGAAATAGATTTAATTAATTCCCATGGCATTCAGTACTCGCAGAGCAAGCACTAGAGAACTAAGCATAGGGAAGAGATATCTGCATGACCATCGTAATAATCTACATTAGAAAGCCAAAAAGTCTAAAAGCATAACATGAAAAAATTAGGCAAACTTGAATAAAAATTATTTAGCAAACCCAAACTTGTATAGTAATTTACTTGATTTTTATAAAATAACCATACACAGTAGTAGCACAGGATGGTAACTTTACATGGGGCACAATAATTAAGGAGCAAATATTATTACACATGGGAGAGTAGCCTTTATTCAACCAGTTTTATCCCAATTAAAGCACCTAAGACATACAAAATTATAATTTTCTATACAAAAAAATCAAAATATAAACCCTGAAACAGTCTCACTTCATCCTTCCCCACAAAACTTAAGCAAGGAAAACGATAAATTACTATTCCAATTCTTCACTGCGGCTACTACCCTCCTTGAAATCAGAAAATCAACTATACTTTGAAAAAAATCAGAACTGAAGGAATTAATGGAAAAGAGCCCGTACTGAAGGCAGAATAGACACGATTTACAAAATATGGTCACCATTGTCTAACCCTACCTCCTTGACAACAGCATGAGTGCTAACACTCATTTATGTAGTTCAGCCTAAACTGCATTTGAATGCTGCTTACTCAATAATGAATTAGCATTAAATTGATAAGCAAATGTCTTAGGGGCTTCTACTCTTTTCTCTTTTTTCCCTCCTTTCTATCTATTCTAAAATCTTTACTTTGCTTAAGGGTTAAAACAATGTCATTATTTAGATTTTTTTTTTCCCCAATATTGTGTAACTTGGAAACCTTCAATAAAAATATGGTTTATAAAAAAAAAATAAATGAATGAGTTTTTCATTGCGCAGTAAACCGAGATCTCAGAAAATAGCATTAGGAACAAAAATAAAATCTGGAAAAGAGTTTACTACCTAATAAACACAGCAGTCCTGTCTTGCTGTATGCCTTTTATGTGTAATATATAAACTAAATAAATAGTAGCTCTTTATATGTAACACATACAAAAATAATAAATGAGTAGCTCACCTAGATGCTATAAATTGTCAGATTAATTTGGGTACTGTGATAATTTTAGCTACTTTAAATTAAGACATATGGAAGTAATCTTTATTCAAGCCACAACAACCACAGCAAACTTTTATAGGAGATCTAAAGTCTAAAATAAAAAGAAACATTTCATTGCAATGCAGGAATAAATTGTTTTGTATTGTGTTTTGTTTCTGTAATGCTTTCCCCGGTATGTTATTGGCACCTTTTGGCCCCACAACCATAGGCATACCAGTCAAGTGAGCAAGCTCACATTTGCAATATTGACTACTTCGCCTCTGCAGAAATAGTACATTTGCTAGTGCCCAGAATGAACATGCTAAAATTACACAAGGGGGTATTGTGGAATAATGTGACATAATGGAGGTAACAATTTATGGCACTAGGGCAAACAGCTATGTTTCTAGTACAGACAGTAGCAGGCATGGCTGAAGGTGAGGACCTTATCATATTTTTCATGGGGTTCCTGTGAATCATGTTTTGAAATAATAAGTGTTTTGGGACTTATATGTTTAAATGTGTTTTTAGTGTACTGAGTAAAATTTCAGGGACTGGCACATTTAAATTAAAATAAAAGTAGTATATCGGTGTATGGACCAGTAAGGTAGTTAGAATAATTCATCAGTTCCAGTGGTTGAGGAGATGGAGGAAGCAGCTGGGAGGCGGATAGCTACAAAGACCGGTGTGGACTTAGCTCTATCGACTCCCAGGGCACGGAGTCTAAGGCACTCCTGGTTTTCATCAGGGACCCCTCACAGGGAGGTTTGGGCTTAGTGGCAGGGAGATACCCAGATCATGACCCCTAGGGTTGTGTTCAAAACTGGTCAGGAGTAACAGACAAAGAGAGGTTCGTAGTCAAACATGATTATGTTTATGAAAACATAATCAGTAAACAAAGCAGTGGATCACAGCAGGCAGATGTCAAACAGAGCCAAGAAACAAGCCAACGTCATACACAGAAGGTCAGGAACAGGAAACAAACTTGCACGCAGGATCTACAAATGGATTCCTATAATCGGGTGCAGGCAAGACGGACTGATCGCCTTAAAAAGGTGCCGAAATGATGTGCCTGCATCTGAGTCAGGACACTGCAACCACGATGGGATGCTGCAACCACGTTGGTGTGTCACATTCCTGTCAGTGTGGTACACACTTGTTTTACTCAAATGGCAATGTCTTTACTTTTAAACAAGAGTAGATAGCAATACATCTATGAAAATAAACTGTATGATGTATGCTAAAGATGACGAGCACAAGTAATTTCTTAATGTATTTGATAAGTTTATTTTTCTGTATCATGTGTCACAGTAGGATAGATTACCCAGCTTTCATTTGTCACCCTTTAAACCCCAGACCCCGTGGAAGATGTAGCAGATTCAATAGAGGATATCACTGCCAGGAATATTGCTGGGAAAAATAAGGCAGAAATAAAAGTTGGGTTGGGGTGTCAGCGGCCATCCATGAGGCAGATAGGGAGGGAAGAGGAGCACATGGGAAGATTAGAACTACTCTCAGTGCACCCCATTTAGTGGCTTGGCAGCCTTCCATGGGGGGCTTGCCCCTTCTTTCCCCCCTTACGAACACCCATCGGCAGAACCAAAGGTATTAATTTTAGCAGCAAGGTAATAGGACGAATTTCACCTTAGAAACTCTTGCCATGATTTATTTGATCCCTTGCTGCAGAGCTTTATATCATCAATGGGCAGGACAAATTACATAATTTCCTGTGCACTGAGCTACTAAAGGGTGCACTGCATGCACTTTAACTTTAATCAGCGATAGTAATCTAATGGGCAAGATTTGAATTATAGCTCAAAGATTATTTAAAAGGACTTCTGACCAATGTACTGTTCAGTATGATAGTGTTTAAACAAACTCTTAAAACTATATTTGTACTTTTCATTTAAAAAAAAAAAATCTAAACTTGGGCACAATAAATAAAATGTAAAAGGCATCCATATCATCATATTAGATCATTAAAACTCTGTAGTGGATTTAATTTTCTCTAATAATATTGAATATTCTCTTTGAACGTTATCTAGAAAATGAGCATGTTACGTGATGTGAACAATACAGGTAACAGGTTCAATAAAAGTCAAACAGAGACTAATGGAACAATTGCACTGTTACAAACAGAATTGTTCAAATCCAGCAAAGTGGTTCCAGTAAAGTGGTTCATAAAGTAATATACAGTATGATCTAAGTAAAATCTTCAGTAGGTACAGCTGTATAAGACAAATGAGAAAAGCCTTGTGATATCATCAAGTCAGGTGACCACTACAAAACATCTGCTTGGTGTATGATACTGGTAGCTGGGAAGGAGCACATCCACCCAACAAATATGGAAAGATTTTATCATTATTGCATGATCTAAGAGCAGGTGTTCAGGGTGGCTACTTATCTAAATAACTCTGGGATCCAATAAGAAGCAATTACTTTACAAAAATCTGGTGGTGTATAAGTGTAATTTTGTAGCAAGTACCAAGCATAAGGCAAGTCCTTGCATCTTCAGGGAATCCCAGAGATTATACAACAACAGAGCGTACTTGCAGATGTAATGTTCTGTGAAAATGGAAACTGGCTATCATACTGATTAAGACTGCTTTATTGCTGAATGTAAATCTTTCCAATTACTGTCTGGATCCAGTGTGGCTTACTGCTGCAGGGGAATAAAGTTTATTAATTTATTTTTAGAACATCTGGTGCTCAATTTATTTCTTAGAATGAATGCATGCAGATCACACTACATTTGCCCCCCCCCCCCCCCACACACACACACACACACCTATGTGGGCCCATCATAAATGGAGAATATGTGCAGCATTAGATATCCAGGGTTTAACGGGGCCTTGCCACAATTTTTAAAGTGCAATGCTACAATCTTTTCTTTTTTTTGCAGGACCAAATCAATCAGTCAATCGCCACTGTATGATACAATATATATGTACGTACATTTATACAACGACAAGTAAGATGTGTACAGAGTTAAGTAAAGGTGAATAAGAAAATATACTGCTCATTAATTCAAGATGTTGCTTGGGGCTATTTATGTACCAGGTACTCTGTTTTTGCTCAATGTACATTTGGCAGGCAGCATGCAAATGGGGTTGCTAGTGTCTTATGTGAAAGCATTTTCAGGATGTTAGTAAAAAGGCTTTATTAGAAATATTTGACTTAAAACCTAAATCTAATGAAACATTTTGCTGAAAGCTTATGTTGCTATTGTCTAGCAATTTATTAAACTGCCTGCTTGGCTCTACTTTAACAAGGAATACAGTTAAGTATGAAAAGAAAAAAAAGATTTTCACTTGACAAACATAATATAATATACCTAAAAGCTTTGTAACAATAAGATGATGTACACTATCTAGTCATGAAAACTGTGCTAACTTAAAATTAAAGGGAATCTAATGCGTTCTCTAAAACAGACGATTGAAACATCCTGTGTATCTTTACTTATAAATCTTAATTTGTTGTAAATATGTTTTTTTGTTCCTTTCTTTCCTTAATACTACAAAACCACAGTATGGTAGCCAAAGTCAGCTGATATTTGCTGATCACAATAAAGGTTTAATTTACTTACTAAAGCTACTGTTATAACAGTATACACTACACTCATTATTGCATACACACACTGGAGTGATTAACAGTAGGCTGAATTTCAGATGAATCAGACTTTGTTTACTTCCATGGAAAAGGCTGCAGCTATCTGTACATTTAAGCCTGTTGTATTTTTACCAAAGTTTTAAGAAAGATCTGTTAAATCATCAATTAACCTTTGTGGTAAAGATAAAGTTAACAGACAAATCTGCTTGAGTGAGAACATCACTAAGAACATCAGTGTTATTTATTGATTTTAAATTAAAAAGAAAATTGAAGTGACAAGTGTTATGATGGAGGCAACAAAATGGGCAATAATCTCTTTTTTTGAATCTGTGGACTAACACGACCACTTTATCCTAACATATACATATATATATATATACTGTATATATATATATATATATATATATATACACATACATACATACATACATACATACATACATATGTATATACACCCTGTTCTGCACAGCGAATTAGTTCTTTAGTTCTAGTTCCCAGAAGGGAAAGCAGGTATCGGTTTCAAGGGTAACTAAAGTACATTTAAAATGACATCACTATTTTATTTTCTTGCACAAACAAATAAATGGATAGGTTGCATAACATAGTAACATAGTTTATAAGGCTGAAAAAAAGACACAAGTCCATCTAGTTCAGCTTATTTACTCGTCATGTTGATCCAGAGGAAGGAGCCAATTATATTCATTATTAGGAAAAAAATTTTCTTCCCGACTCCAATATGGCAATCAGAATACCGTGTTTGCCAGCGTATAAGACGACTGGGCGTATAAGACAACCCCCCACTTTTCCAGTTAAAATATAGAGTTTGGGATATACTCGCTGTATAAGACTACCGCTCTTCCTACGTAAAACCTGCTTGGATTGGTCAGCTCTCCCTGCCTTCCCAGCTCTCCCTATCTACAAGATTATCAGAGCACCATCACACTGTGCTGCCCCTACAAGCCCCTTCCCACACTGTGCTGCCCCCACAACTCCACTCCCACACTGTGCTGCCCCCACAAGCCCTAATCAGTGCTGGGGAGAGGAATCACTATAGCACAGACAGCCGACAACTTTGCTTCCAAACCAGTTTTGAACTCTTTTATTGAATTAACCATAACAACTTCTTCAGGCAGAGAGTTCCATAGCTTCCTGTCACTTACAGGAAGTTTAATCAGTGCTGGGGAGAGCTCCTCCATTACAACAAAAAATTCTCATGAGAGAAAAAGCAGTGAGCACTCTTTTAATAATAGGATGAATTTAATAAAATTTTCACCTACATAATGTAGGAGGTGCAACATAGGAGAGAAACAATTGAAATATACCAAAAAGAAAGACCAAGGCTCTCCCAAATTTATGTGCACTATTTATTTAAGTTAACACGGCAAACCAACCATTAAATGTGAAAAATGTTTTTGATTCAACAAAAATGTAATGCCAATAATGAACAGACACAGATAAAATCATTTAAAAACATCTAAAATATCAGCCCAAATAGCAGCAGCTAACATATCAATTATATGGTAATAGAAGGCAAATGCTCATACCCAGTTCAAAAGTATGTTCTAATGTCTCAACAGCATTAATTAGTATGTTTGAACTAGGCATTCAATTAACACAGCCCCAGTATTCTGTTACCGATAATCTATGTCCAATCTGTCCAGTCATCTAAAGTGCAAGCTATGCGTTCAAGTAGTCCACGGTGAACAGGGACCGGTGGGCAGTTAGTGCTGCTCTTTTTGAGAGCTCCTCCATTGCCAGCGCTCAGCTCAGCGCTACAGCACAGACAGCTAGCAACGGAGGAGGTAAGGAGAGGGACAGCCGGCGTATAAGTCGACCCCCAACTTTTCAGATGATTTTCGGGGGTGAAAAACTCATCTTTTGCGCCGGAAATACGGTAAATACTCTGGATCAAGGTCCCACCTTCAGTTATCTATTACCCATAACTTGTAATGTTCTTACACTGAAGGAAAGCATCCAAACCAGTTTTTATTGAATTAACCATAACAACTTCTTCAGGCAGAGAGTTCCATAGCCTCACTGTTCTTACAGTAAGAAAAACAAACCTTTCTATATTGATGCAGAAACTTTCTTTCCTCTAAATGTAGAGGATGCCCCCTTAACAATGCATACAAAGGGAATGACACATCAGTTTGCAGGCCTAAAAGCAGCATCTCCCAAACTGGAGACAAAATGTCTGATTTAATGAGTAATAGATGATTTCACGAGTGCCACAATGAATCTTTCTGCTGTTGAATGCTTGAAATCCCGACAGAGCTTTAACTTTACTGCTATGCTGCCATTGAGTGTCTGTAATCCTTCCTAAACTAGCACTGCATAATGTATGAAATCAGAATTTGTTTTTATTTTTTCTACAGGGCAATAAAAAATATTATCTACATTTATATAATAATAATAACAACTGATAAACAGTTTATTTTTATTTTATTTTGTATGGTTCACCATCACATTTTGTAGCCGTTCATCTTTCATTTTGAATTCAGAATTTTCTCAGTGTCACACAAGCTGTTTTGTAGTTGAGCTGTTCTTAATTAGATTCATTATTGTCTATGGTGCAAAACAAAATAGCCTCTGTGGATTATCCTATAAGAAACAGAGGAAACTATTTTCCTTTCTAAGCTATAAAATAGATAGTGACACGCTGCCTTCAAGGACTCTCTAAAACAGTGGTTCTCAAACTTTATTAGGCCGTGATCCCTGGCGCTGATGTCACCGCGCACTGCATGATGATGTTCGGCCGAAACGTCATCGCATACACGCGTAACGTGGTGACGTTTTCACCCGACGTCAATCTGCAAGGAGGGTTCTGCAGCCGATTCCGTGTGCCGCAGCGGTTCTCGACCCCTGTGGGTCAGTCGTGCGACCCCTGCCGGGGTCGCGACCCACAGGTTGAGAACTGCTACCCTAAAACTATGTTTAGAAATGTTATTGTTTTTCACATCCTATACAGCAGGGGTCTGCAACCTTTAGGGCTGAGAGAGCCATATACGTGCGGCTCTCTCAGCCCTTTTGAATCCGGAGCCTCTGACGCCACATAGGTGATGTCAGCGGCTCTGGAGTGGCTAGCAATCCAGAAGCGCTGAGAGAGCTTTGTCTCGATACAGCATTTGCCGGAAATTAGCCAGCAGACTGTAACGAGCAGTGCTTGCATGTGAGCACCGCTTGTTACAGTCAAAGTGCCAAATGTGGCCATCAAAAGAGCCACATTTGGTTCAAGAGCCATAGGTTGCTGACCCCTGCTATACAGTATCATCTTTCTACTCTATACATTACTAGAACAACCAACAGGCAGTTGCAGGGGTTACTGCTGTGGGAGCCCTACCAACTCAGCAAAGCAGAGGGCCCAGAAAGACAAACAAAATGTAGACATAAGAGTATAGTCCAATGAAATTGATTGCTTTAAAGGGCATTGAAAAGTGTAACTGGGATTTTTTTAGTCTACATGGTGGTGTAAAATCATGTTATACAGTATAGTCTTTCTATTCTACATTCCACAAAACATTTTAACATAACCTCTACTTGCTGAATCACATTCTATACAGTATAGCATTTCATTTCTACTGTATATTTTACCTAACATACTAATATACCTGTGATACCCAACTTATGCAAATTCTATACATTACTATCTTTTTTACTCAATATTCTACACAACATTCTTTTGCACCCTTAGTCAACCGAACTCCTGAATCATTCCTTTCTGAGGCACTGCTAAAAATTCATACTTATTTTAATATTTATTTTTAACACTTCTGAGGAACAGGAAATACATGCAAACCTGGTAACAAGGAAAATAATTCACATTTTACACATTTTGCACCAATTAGGTGCTTGATCATAGAGGTTTTGCTGCATGTGGCAACTTTGCTTTAGAAATAACACTTAGACAAATTCTTAATAACCCCTCATGGGATTAATAAACTAAAGGAGAAGAAAACACACATACAGTATAGCTCTAATGGATAAAACTACTGATATAGTTAAAAACATATAGTACAATATAGATCCAAGTGAAAACAACTCTAAAACTAAGCATTCCATTTAGGTGCACAGGATTGGCCTTAGGGTGGAAGGCACCCTATGTGAACAGCAAACACAGCGCCCGGTTACAATCCAGTAATATTGCAGCTGACCACCTACGTGGGCTGCAGCTTCAGCTTCCACCACTTCCATATGTGGAAGAGTGTCTATTACTTTTCCAGAGTTTGCCTCACAGTTCCTATATAAAAAGGGAATTTTGGAGGGAAATGCTTTAACTGGGGGTGGGTGGATGTGGTAGGGGGACAGAAGGAGACCATCTGTAAGAGTGTAGGAATAAAACTATTGTGTGAATTAAGCAAACCAATTACTAATTAAGAAATGACAATGCCTAGATGCATTTACAAGGCACTACACTCTAGTTTAGGGTCCCCAGTGATATTAGGATCCAATACACTGCAGAGTAACCAGTAGTGTTGTCCATATGGAAGTATTCTTATTTGAGAACATTGCACTGCCTCTGAGCTAGTAATCTAGGAAACTGCATAGAATGTAAGCCTTGAATACAGCTATTTCTATAAGAGCGTGTGTTCAGTAAAGAAAGATCTATTGCTGTTTCTGGTGCTCAGTAAGTACTGCACATCCCCAAATTTGTAAACAAGAACCTGTTCTAGGAACCCTGAGTTATGGGTCTGTGACTGTAAATGCAGGGGTGTAACAGTACGGGTCACAGCAGTTGAACCTGCATCCAGGCCCGAGCCTCAGGAGGCCCCACAACTCCACTGTGACTGCTTCCCCCACCAACAGCTCCACAGCATCTTCCCCAGGTGTCCCGTAGATCCTGGTAAATTTTCATTATTTTGTCCTGGGGTGATGAATTGGGAGTGTTGTGGGAGAGAGGGTTTCCAAGTAGTAAACCTGCACCAGGGCCCATATTACTTTAGGTATGCTACTGAGTAAATGTAAGCATTAGTACTGGAATTTAGTCTCAGTATGGATACTGGGAAATATAGGCTGTCAAATAATCCTTCTAAACAAGTATATTGTGCATGTGTGAATGTTAATTCTTAGCTTTAGTTTATAAGCTAATAAATATATTTTTCAAAGATTCAGTGGAAATCACCAATACATAAAATAAAAAGAACCTACTTGAGATTAAGGGACAGCTGTTGCTCCTTTGATTTCACCAGGTCCCTTACTTTAAAAGTACTGCAGCCCAGGAGACTTTTCTAGAAATAAAAGAAAAAATGTACTTTAATTTAGGGAACTGGTTTCTAACAACATATAAACTGCATCTGTGGTACTAAAAAGGCCTTATAGGATCCCAGTATGATCCCCTCAGCTATTTTTATGTAGTAAACCAGTTAATTCAACCAGGTATTATATACTGCATAGAACGCAATAAAGCACTGATATAATATATGTTAGAATCATAACAGAGTTAATACATTGCATTATTCTGTAATAATCATCACCTGAAACACACTTAGGGAATTCTGTATTGAATATCCTGGATTTTCCTCTAACCAAATAAATTATTATTAAGGATTACCCAACTATTTCCACCAGGGGTCCCAGACATGCACCTGCTAAGGCTATTATCTGTGACCTGTGGGGAAAACAAGCTCTAAAGGCATCCTTGGCACAGCAGAGAACAGTCTGAGGTAGGAGTGTGCCCACCAGTGGCATGAGGTGAGAACTGCAATGGCATAAGGGTACAAGGCTGAACGGGCACAATGCCACTGGAAACTGCTTCCTTAACTTGCCACAAAGTAGCAAAGTGCATGTGGGTGTACCAGCAAGCGCACTGTGTGCAGGTAAAGAAGCATTGCTTGGTGGAGGCACCAAAACAAAAATCTGGGAGGGGACAAAGCATATCAAATCTGGAAGGAATGCAGTCTGACAACTTCAGATTTTCTATGTGCAGCCCATGAGTGGGCAAAACCAGAAAAATTAATGATATGGGCAAGAACGGTATCGAAATGGAAGTGAGGGAAGGTAGACCTAATTTCCAACCCTTTCCCCATCTTTTTCTTAGGATGTTTCTGCCCTTTTTTAGTTGGGACAAAGGTTAAAAATCAGGTGTATTAAAATATACAGAGGATTGTATCAAAAGGGGTAACTGTTTACTGAAATCTAATAACCACAGCAACCACTTAGAAATGTGCATTCATTATTAGAATTCCCTATAAAGTCAATTCTGATTGGTTGCTATGGGCTATTAGACATCATGACACAAGCAAAATAATTTATGTTTGTTAGAAATTAGACCTTTGCAAAACCTGTAAACAATGCTAGTGATTTAATCAATAAAAACAGAAATCTGCAAAAAAGTTAATAGTACCTGTACAGTTTACTTAGAATAAACGTCATCATAAAATGAAGCAGTGTTTCAAGGTGTAACAGGGAATATCTCCAATGTATAGTGTAGTGACAGCTTACGGCATTTAGCCATATTGTGAAATGCTTAATCTTCTTTACACCTCTATTTATGGGTTATTCTGGTATGTATAAATGTATGAAAGGATCAATTGGTAATTTGCAATATTTTGAAAATCAACAGCCTAACTCAAGTTCTCCTATCACCCTGATGGTCTCCCATCTCTATCTCACATATGCCCATCCATTCTGCCTGCCAATATTAGCTTCCTTCTCTGCCACAAAACAGAATCTATCTCATGTAAATAAGGTGCAATTTCTTATGGAAGGCTCTGCAAAGATACTACACCATGGAGAAACCTTTAAAGAGGAATATTTTAAATATAACTACAGCGTCCAGGCATGCATTCACAGTGTGTGGGAATTCTAAAGCAGAACAGAGTTATAAAAAAAAAAAAAACAACCTATATTTGCATGATAAAAGCATGGCAATAACTCAACAGCATAGCTTGCAAATTCATGTACTAATGATTCCATGTAATTCTTCATGCAAGCTATAATAGCAGGAAACAGAAAATAAAATGAAATGATACAATACTAAAGGGCACAGATCCAAAACTGGTTTGGCAAATAAATGTGTAGAACTGCTTTTCCAAGATTTTGATGAAACTTCCTTTTGTTTATATTATACGGAGCCACTTCCCTGTGAGGAATGGCTAGTCAGATCTTCCTTTGGGCACACTTAGCAATTTTATTAACCATAGTCTTCCTGTTGTTTATTTAAACATGGTATCAGGTGACTGAATTAGCATGAAGTTATAGTAAATGTACATTTGTGCTCTAAGTAAATGAAGTATGTGTTTTAACTGAATGTACAACAATTTGTGATATGCTCTATATGCATTGTAACTAACTGTACAGCAATTTGTGCTGTGCCCTATGTATTTTAACTATACCTACAGCATTTTGTACCATGAATTATGCATTTAACTAACTGAATAGCACTTTTGCCTAGAATTTCAGTGAGAAAAATATAAAACCTGTTTGCTCAGTGATCTGGTATTTCCATATTACCTTCTCCATCTAATGTCAAAATTGGTTCATCCCAACCCAGTAAATCTATTCAATTGGCTCACTACGGTATCGCCTATTGTGATATCACCAGTTTAAGACCCCTCTTGAGGTTATATAGGGTCTGCAATAGTGGGGTTTTCTGTCTTGGGCCTCCACCAAGCTCGTGGGTGGACCTCATCTGCAAGTTGGAACAACTTATGACCCTAGTTAGGTCAGTTTATCTCACTGCAGCAAGTGTGAGATAAGGAACTGAGAGGTAATGGGTAACACTGTACCCCAACAAGTATTTTAGTGGACCTAGCACTGGTGAGCATCCAGTGTAGGGATCACAGTAGTTCAGGCATATGGTATAAGATAAAGTACTTCTAAGAAGAGGGATTGACCTGAGAAGCCCCCAAAGAAGACTTTTGGCAAGGAGCTGACTTGATAATACACAGGATATCAGTTCTATAAAACCAGCAGGGTGAGTGCTAGGCTAAGTGTGGAGTTTAGAGCAACTGTTCAAGAAGAACAGATTTGTTATGAGGTACATAGACATCTCTCATAGATGTTTGTTTAATGTCATTTTGATTGCAGTATTTACCTGTCTTCACTTCAAAACCTAAAGATTAACAAAAACAGAGCACAGGAACTTTCCAAACAGCTAAGTCCAGCATCAAAAATGTATTAAGGCAAACCTTGACGAAAACAGTATAACCCAAGTGATCTGGTACTGAAAACAATACAGCAAGAGGAAGAATACCCAGGGGGAATTCACCATAGTGTGAAGTGAGGTCCGGATCCTTCGCCTCACTTCGCACAGACTGTTATGCGCTCGCTGATGTCCTGCACGTGGACATCAGCAAACGCTTTAAAGGGATTCCAGTCTTAGCGAGGCGACTCTTTTGGTCTCGCCAAGACTGGAATCCCTTTAAAGCATTCACTGATGTCCGCATGCAGGACACCAGCAAGCGCATAACAGTCTGTGCGAAGTGAGGCAAAGGATCCGGACCTCACTTTGCACTATGGTGAATTCCCCCCCCCCCCCCACCCCCAGTCTTTAATGCACATGGATCCACTGTCCTAAATACCCCTGAAAACCTTAAAAGGAGAGAACAATGAAAGCCTTTAAAAAAGTGATTTCTGAGAACTAGCACACAACTCTACACAACTGTGTTTGAAAGTAATTTTGAGTTTATATGAACAAATAAAAATCACAGTTCAAACATTCTCAGAAAAGAATCTTTTCTTTACTTGGATAAAGATAAGTACAAATGAAATATCTAGGCAATGATTAAATACAAAAAAGTCTTCCACAATCCCTCTAATTTACCTGTTTTCTGTAATTTTAGTAGCATTACAGTGTATTTTAAATATCATGAGAATCAAACACTGTCAATGTTCATTCATATAAAAGCCGCAGTTCGGCTATAAATGGTCCCAATATACTGTAGAGGGATTAATTAAAAAACTCAAATGAATATCAATTGTTTATGGCCACCTGAATTCACAAATAATTAACCAGAGTTCCATTGATCCTCATACACATCATATTAGGAATCAGAGTGCAGCAGTGACCTATGAAACATTTTGGGGTTATATACCTGTAAATTATTTAAATGGAGTATCAGGGGCAATCACATATTCTCCCATCAATTAGAGGAATGGAGGTGTTGTGTGTGATGCATACACTAGAAACTGTTTTTAAGTCAAGAGCTACACAAATATATACATACACATCTCCTATGCAATGCACAGTTTCTTAGGAACTTTAGGTGCTTCACCTAAAACTGAGTTGTAAGTAGAAAGCAGTCATTAGGTTTATTTTCAGGTTAAATGGATATAACAATGCAGATGTTTTCGGAACACCCTTGGCTGCTTCCTACCTGCACACAGCCTCTATGACTTCATAATGTTCCTTTGTGGGACCTCAAATGTCCTATTTAATATGCATGTGTTATGGAATATTCATATGTAAGCTGTATTTATGTAAATCACTTCCAGTACACATAATTTTTTTATAGTGTTAAGATTACATTTATGTTACATTTAATAAGTATGAAATATTTTATGTGGAATGTAATACTGCTTGTATTTACACTTAACACACTGCTACATATACTTAAAAAAGAATGTGGACACTATGGACTTTTCCTCAATCAGCATGATTACTTGATTAATTGCTTACAAAAATGGGAGGAGTTATGCTCTATAAATAGTTTATATTCACCTGGTTTTACACATTTGTTGACCTGATGAAGGGAAGCTGTGTCCCTGGAAACGTTGTTTTTCACTGCTACCAAACATGCAATAAAAGGGTAAATTACCCAAAAGGTTCTATGGTGTGTGGTCCTACTTTTCTTGTTTTAAACAAGTAAATCCAGTATGAGCCCCTTGAGTATAATACTTATTGTAATGGGTATAGTAGTGTGCTGTATGAGGGAAGATATGTTTCCCCAACAGTCTGTTCCGATGGCTGGAGGAAAGCCCAGTTCTTGACATTAGCTTCAGCTGCAGAGTAAACCTGTTTTAAAAAAGGCAGGTGGGAAAGACTTAGTGTGGGGGTTGGTGTTGCTAAATGAGGAAGCTCAGTTGGGTGGATGGTGCTCTGAGAAAAAGAAACAGAGACCTGTGGAAAAGCACCCTGTTATAGGATTGTGGCTGGACTGCACCTTGAGACCCTAAGGAGAGTGATTCCTGGAGAGGAGAAGGTATATTTTGTTTTATAACTCTGAACTGTATGAGTTGCCATTTCCCACTGTATTTTTGAGAAAGGACTTTTCACGGTGGAACATTGGTTTTCAATTGGGATTGTTTTGTTTTGTTTTGCCAAGAAAGGCTGTGTTTAAGTTCATTTTGTGGAAATAAAAGCCGAATACTTAAGACAGTCACTGTTTGCAGTTTGTTAATCCCAAAAGACTGATAAAGCATTTGAGTGAAACAATACATTATCTATAATGCATAATAAGGCTGGGAAACCCAGGAATCTAGTTATTTATAGGCAAGCATTGATAGAACTGCTTATAAAGCAGGCTACTACCTTTGTAGAAGGTGAAAGGTGTCTGCTGTTATAACGTAGATATTATTTGCCTTAGGAAAATAGAGCCCAAGTTAGTTCTTGCCAAGCAGGATTTCACTGAAAATATTACTACACAAAAAAGATGTATATCTTAAAAGGTACAAATCAACAAGGCAATTATTTACTGGATTGTGGAAACACAAAGCAACCAATCAGCAGTTAGCATTTGTTAGTACAGAGGAGCTACAGCAGTGTTTCCCAAATGCCGGGTCGCGACCCGGTACCGGGCCACCAAAATTAAATGCCGGGTCACGAGCGCCGCTCATGAATATTCATGAGCGGCGCTCGTGACCCGGTTATTTTTGTGCTTATCCTTCGTGCCGGGTCACGAAGGATAGGCACAAAAATAACCGGGCCACGAAAAAACAAACTTTGGGAAACACTGAGCTACAGTAATGAAATGAGAAGTCTAATTAGTTGTGTTACTAGATATTTGTCCCATTTATATATTCCCCTGGGTATCTCTCTGCAGTAAATTGTTTCAGTAAATTACTGATGACAAATTCTGAGAGCCAAAACAGAGTTTCCACTATCTTTACTAGTGCAGACACAGGAACAACAGTCCCTCACTCTTCCTCAGAGTCCTAAAATAGAGTTTCTCTCTCTATCCAGTGTAAACACAAGGGGGTTATTGGCTAAAGTGCGAACAGTCACGTAAATGAGTGAAATCGCCACTACCCCATATTCTGCAATGTGGAGAATTTGCCAGCTAATGATGGTCGCACACTACACAATAGACTACTACTGATATGGTCTTGACTTTACTATGGGAATATTGTTGAGATTGCAGATTTTCTATAGGAATTCACTGTCTAGTCAATAAGGAGTAGAGAATCATGGCATAGCCATTTGAAGTGATGCGAATTCACTTATAGACTCCATGGACTACAGACTCTCTTTCTCGGTCAATTCCTCTCACAATAAAGAGATGCTTTTTTTTAATACTTTGTCTCTTTTTCACACAAAGTATATCTCCATTTCCTTACACACAGGTGCATACCAAATAACCACTTGGGCTCTATTAACCTAAGGTCATTCCCCTGACCTAATACATTCCCCTGACCCTGTTTGGAGCCTCCAAGAAAGATTTTTCTGGCCTAGTGTGAGTAAACACTTTACAGCAAGGGCAAAATTGATCAAACTCGGAAAGACCGCTCTCAGTGAAATCTCGCATTGTTCTCATGAGAGCGGTCTTTCTGAGTTTAATAAATTTTGCCCCAAAAAATTTAACCCAGCGAAGGAGGAGAATCACTTGTTACTGCTATAATTGACTTGTGTGATAAAATGTGCTAAGTTTGAGCCAATGATAATGGTCATAAGTATTTGAGTGTGCAATAAAAAAAAAGGACCTCTTTGTATAATAAGCTTGTATGATAAGCTTGTGAATCTAAAGCTTTTATGCTACCATTAAGCTAACTCTCACAGTAAGTGTGCCTAATTGGCACCAAGTTAATGTACAGTACTTTAATAGGATTATATGTGTCTTAAATATTTTACATAATGCCTAACTTATTTGCTTAATATTGATTGCTAAATTAAGAATTTACCATTAAAACTAAACCCATTAAAACTAAACCCTAAGTTCACAATTGAAAAAGGGGTGGGATGTTTTCCTACGAATGCTAAATTATTAAAAAAAAAAAAAAAGAAGTTTATCTTGGATATTAAAGCGAATATTAAAGCAAATTATTATACTGACATTTTCGCTAAAGAAGAGATTTTTATAGACAATTAACTATTCAGTATTTTTCCCTTACAAAAGGCTTTTTTCATGTTCCCAGAAATTTTATATAACTAAGCATACATGTAGTATGTATGTCTCCCTGACTTCTCTCTCCACAACCGGCTCCACAAGTGGTTGGACAGGTCTTATCTGTGCATTCTCAGGATTAGGAACATGCTTTTTAGCTAAGGAAAAGGGGAGGGGGGATTCTGGCTTTCTGTATAATGAGTGATGTCACTCAAGGCGGGGCTTATCACTGCACAGGAAGTGTCTGTACACAGAATGGCTGTGGGAGCAGGACTGTTTAAACAAGAGGCAGGTACTACTGATTCCAAAATTGTTTTTGCATTTAAACGTTTAAGTTGGCTTTCTATATGTATACATGTCAAATGGAAATAATATTTTATCCAAATTTTTCATACCCTTTAAGGTAACACTATCTGAAGATTGTGCATTATTACAAGACAAATATAATGCTATTTTGAACTCAGCCTGCATTCACATTCATCCATTTGTCAGGATTTACCCGCAGCTCACTCTCAGGATCATAGGCCCTGCTTACATTATGAATAGTTCCTGTAACTTTAACACTTTAAATAAAGGGCACTAGCGGTTCGTCTTTATAACAGAAACAGTTTATTTACACAGCATACAGAATAGGAACTTCAAACACTACTTATCTTGACGTAGACACTTGTTCAATACATTCCATAAGTTCAATACATAGTTACCCTTCCTGGAATATAATAGGAATCCAGGTGCAGCTCTCACTCTTTACACTCAGTGTGGGCATTCCCACCTCTGGATAAAATATAGGGATTCAACAATGCCTGGGTCTGTTTCACCACAGGGTGTACTGACATCTCCAAACTTATAGGATTATCCCTAAGGCCAGACATGGGCATTGTACGGCCCACAGGCCACATCCAGCCCTCTAACTACCTCTGATTGGCCCGCTTGAGTCTGAAAAAACAGGGGGAACAATTGCCATAGGTGCTGGCAAGTCAAGTATATTATTCTGGCCTTCTAACATCCTACCATTTCCATTTTCTTACACTAAAAATACCATGAAAGTGGCATGTGAGTACAATAGAATATATTGTTACTTAAATGTTTTTTTGCAGTATCACACATACAATGCTAGTGTCCATAGGTCGTTAAGGGAAGAGTGAGCACAACAGCCTCTTTGTTCAAGGTTTAAACTAAGCTATATTACTACACCTTTATCTTAAAACAGCATAATTGCCCATGGCAGGGGGCATAACAAAATGGGTTAAAGCAGTCAATGATTTGGCCTGAGACCCCAGGGGGTCTAGTCACTCAGCCATGAACTTGAAACTCTTCTATAGTCCAGCAGAATCTAAGCCTGGCACTCCCTTTGGATCCCCGGTAAGTCTAAATTTTTTTCTACTTCACCTAATAATTTCCTATGAAATTACCTGACGTTCAGCATGTGGGAGGTGGTTTTGGTTGGGTTCACAACTTAAAGGACGGTAGCAGCTGACTCCCCTGTCTATGTGGTCTGCTTGCCCAACAAAAAATGTAACATTTTATTGATAGGTTTCAGATAATGATTTGTCATTGCATCATTTGTGTGGCACAACAGTACCCTCAGAATCATTTGATTTCAGAAATATTACAACAAAGAGTACAACTGTTTGAACATGCCACAACCCACTAAAATACAGACACTTAATGCTAATAACTCCTGTTTTTAGCAACTAAAGCAGGGAAAAAGCTATTTTTTTCTATGATAAAAGCTCTAAAATACACCTTTTTCCCCACAATGCGAGTAAATGAACAATGTATTATTTGAATCATGCTGTGTAAAATAAATGCTTATGTAGTTATTGAGGCCAGAGCTGTTTTTATAGGTCAGAAAACATTATATTACCTGCTGAAAAAAGTAAATCAATGGTCTACGTTGTTTTGAAGAAAAAAAAAGGGTCACCAACCCTGCATGACCCTATTGAAAATCACCCCTGATTAACACCCATTGTTACTGGTATAAGAGAAAGTGGCTTGAACATGAACAATAGAAATGGTAATTTCCTTTAATATGCTAATCACAAATAATAACTGGGAACTGTTAAAGCTATGAATATTATTTCACATACAATATATATACAGTATATATATATATATATATATATATATATATATATATATATATATATATATATATATATATATATATATATATATATATATATATACATACATACATACAGTATATATATAGGAGAAACTTCTGAATGTAGTGCTGGCAGTAAAATGGCACTTTTTACTAAAAGTATGTGCAATGGTCATTGGCAAAGTGTGAAGTGACTTTTAAATTGTGTATGGGTGGTATATACTGAAAGGCACGCACAGTTCAGCCTCACCTATTGCTTTATACAGTGTTTTTTTCAAATATTAAGACAGGATCTTATATTATTTTCATTTTCAAAAAAGGGATAGGGCTTAATTTTGGAAAAACACGGTATATCTTCTACCCACTGCTTACAAACTGCCCTATTAATAGCCTTGTACATTTACTGCAAACTGTCAGTTATTGTCCCTATTACATAGGGCTAAGTCAGGGGTCGGCAAAGTTGTTTGAGGAGAGAGCCATTTCACTCCCTCCTCCAGCAGCAACAATTATCTTGGGAGCCGCTGGAGGAGGGAGGCATGCACTCTCCAGACCACATGACCACCGATGGCCAATCAGAAGAGCAGTCATCTGTCGTGGGTGGGGCTTGTCTGTGGCTTCAGCAGTGCGCTCAGAGCCACAACAAGGCGGCTAAAGAGCCGCAAGTGGCTCGCGAGCTGCACTTTTCCACCACGGGCCTAAGTAATTCTCTGTCAATGCCACTTTTACAAAGTACATAAGTACACATTTCAGAGGTGTTACCTCTTTATCACATGAGCTAGAACAGTGGTTCTTAACATTGTTTGAGGTACCAAACCCACCAATTTAATATGCACATTCACTGAACCCTTCTTTAGTGATAAAACATTTAACCTCTGTGTCTTGACCTCCATGGCGGGGGCTCCGCCGAACCCCTGAGACCGACTCACCGAACCCCTAGGGTTCAATAGAACCCCGGTTAAGAACCACTGAGCTAGAATAAGTGGAGATGCAACTGAAACATTGTGTACCTGTGTGATGCCTACAGAATAAAACACATCTAAAGATAATTTATGCATGTATTTCCAGTTCTTTGTAATATTTGCATTATGCTTGGGTTGAGTGACAAGCCTATAGCAATAAACATAGTAATAATGAGAAATAAGAAATTGTGGTGTGTTGAGTGCACATTATATCTACAAACTGCCCATACACTGCCCCCAGTACAGAGAGAAAGGGACTGCTGATGATAAAATCTTTTAAAGGTTGACAAATGATACACATTGATAAGTAGGTGTTTAAATAATAATGTAACATTCCACTTTAAAGAACAAAAGCAACATTACATTTAGACATTTAAGGGTGAAATTTATTAAACTCTGAAAAGCTGTTTGTGCTTTTCCAAGTTTAATAACTCGGGAGAAGGTTTTGAAGTTTCTTGCGGTAAGTATTGCGATATTTGCCTCGACCAATACTTGCCTCGACAAACTTTTTTTTATTGAATATATCCATAGAAAGGTAGCTATAGTATGGCTACCCTTTCCATGGATATATTCAATAAAAAAAAATGATCACGGCAAGTATCGATCGAGGCAAATCTCGCAATACTTATCGTGAGAAACTTCAAAACCTTCTCCCAATTAAACTCGGAAAAGCCGAAATGGCTTTTCATAGTTTAATAAATTTCGCCCTAATAGAGCTAAATTTGCTAAGGTTGAAAAGTATGTTTTCTACCTCTTTGTCCATTTTCCTATTGATTTTTGAGTGCAAATTGTGCGAAAAATACAATTTATTTTTCGCTCGTAGTAAATTTTGAGAGAAATTCAAAAGAATTGTATGCCATAACTACATAGCTTTCTAGTAAACAGGAACTGGAGGACATGTTTGACAATGGATTTGCAAACTGCAGCAATTGTAACACCGGTCCCATATTCTAGCAGTCACTCTATTATTGGCCTTGTAGCTTTTCCCACATCTGCTGCAAGCACCAGACAACTATCTTCAGATATTAGAACTATACGAATCACCATTGCAAAATAATGGTGCTGCCCAACTTCATGGAAGAAACTAATGTATTAACTATCACGGGCAAAAAAAAGCAGGGTGTCATGGCCAACACCACCAGAACAGGAATATAATTAAACCAAACTTGAAATTTTCAGGTTACATTTGCCTTGTTATGTGTTTGCAGCCTGTCATTTTTCAGAATGTATTATACTGTATACTTGTTTAGGCACTAGACATCAGGGGTCTCAAACTCCCGGCCTCCGGGCCAAATGCGGCCCTCTGGTCGCTAGTTTGCAGCTCTCGGTTCTGCGCTCCACCAGGCGTTTTTTTCGCCGGTGGAGCGCTGGATCCGACACAGAGGGAGTCCAAGCTGACTCCTTCCATGCAAAGAGGAGGGCTCCTGTGACCAGATTGGTCACATGAACCAATAGGAACCCAGGAGCGCATGTGATCAGCGCTTCTGGGTTCCTTCTCCTTCTTAGTGCTGCTGACAGCGGCAGCAACAGCACAGCTGCCAATCTTTGCGAGGGGTAAGTAAGG